>VMDO01025892.1:0-27528 GCA_007922755.1 Pedetes capensis | reverse complement strand
AAAAAAAAAAAAAAGTTACTGGGTAAATAGGCAGTATTTGAGGAGACAGTCCCTGGGTTGGAATCCCATTTTGCCTTTAAAAAAAAAAAAAAAAAAAAAAAAAAAAAAAGATATATAATTCACATGCCATAATATTCATCCTTTTAGCTACAGAAGTACTGCAGTGATAGAACACTTGCATGAGGCCCTGGGTTTGAGTCCCAGCACCGTCAATAAGTAAAAGAAAATAAATCATTCTTTTAAACTATAAAATTCAGTGTTCTTTAGTATATTCACAAAATTGTGCAACTATCATCACTAGCAATGCCAGAACATTTTTCATCACTGTAAAAAAGAAATCTTGGGCTGGGTATGGTGGTGAATGTCTGTAATCCTAGCACTGGGGGCTACCAGGAGACCAGCCTAGGTTAAATAGGAATCTCATACTCACTCCTCTAGATCCTGGCAACCACTAATCTACTTTCTATCTCTATGGACTTGCCTATTCTCCAATCCACCTTTCACTAGTATGTAACCTGTACAGTTTAATCTTCCCAGTTTTATGAGGATAGTCATTCCTATCTGAAAGAGTGCTTAATACAGACAAAGGGGTTGATATGATTGGACATACTCAGTGAATGAAGTAATTAGAAAGCATTTTAGAAAGTAGTCCTCTGTCAATCTAAGGTTTCATTGTTAAGCGTGAAGATAATCCTAGATGAAAGTATCTCCTAATTGAAAACAAATGCTAGGAGCTTGGGTATAGCTCAACAGTAGAGAATTTGTCTAGCATGTGTGAGAGCCTGGGTTTGATGCCTTGCTGTTGTTAGGTGCTGTTGAGTTGGTTCTAACTCATACTGACCCTATGTACAACAGAACGAAACACTCCCTGATTCTATGTCAAGCACATGATCTTTTTTATGTTTATAGCCATTGTAGCAGACACTGTGTCAATCCATCTAGTTGAGGGTCTTCCTTTTTTTCATTGACCTGTCACTCTCCTAAACATGATGTCCTTCTCTAGGGATTGGTCCTTCCCGATATGTCTGAAATACGTAAGACGCAGTCTAGCCATCCTTGCTTCCAAGGAGCATTCTGGTTGCACTTCTTCTAGGATGGATCTGTTGGTTCATGTGGCAGTCCATGGTATAATGAGTATTCATCTCCAGCACCCCATAATTCAAAAGTATCAATTCTTCTCCTGTCTCTCTTATTCAATGTCCAGCTTTCACAAAATGATGTGATTGAAAATACCACAGCATGAGCACCTTCATCTTCAACATGGTATATTTACTTTTCAACACTTTAAAGAGGTCTTTAGCAATGGCTTTTCCCAGTGCAGTACATCTTTTGATGTCTGGACTGCTGATTCTGTGGGTATTGATTGTAGAACCAAGTAAAGCAAAATCTTGGACAGCCTCAATTGTTTTTCCATTTATCATGAAATTGCTTACTCACCCAGTTGTAAGGATTTTTGTTTTGTTGATGTGGAGGCACAATCCACACCGAAGGCTGTGTTCTTCTGTCTTCATCAGTAAATGTTTCAAATTCTCTTCACTTTTAGCAAGCAGAATTGTGTCACCTGCATAATGCAGGTTGTTAATGAGCCTTCCTGTGATCATGATGCTGTGTTCTTATTCATAAAGTCCAGCTTCTCAGATTATTTGCTCAGCATAGAGACTGAAGAGGTATGATGAAAGGATACAGCCCCGATACACGCCTTTCTCAACTTTAAACCAGGCAGTGTTTCCTTGTTCTGTTCAAACAACTGCCTCCTGGTCCATGTACAGATTCTTCATGAGTACAGTTAAGTGCTCTGGTGTTCCCATTCCTCTCAGTGTTATCCATAATTTCTTATGATCCACACAGTCAAATGCCTTTGCCATAGTCGATAAAACATAGACAGACATCTTTCTGGTATTCTCTGCTTTCAGCTAATATCCATCTGACATCAGCAATGATGGCCCTGGTTCAAATGCTAGGGGTTTGGGGTATAGTTCAACAGTAGAGAATTTGCTTAGCATATGTGAGACCCTGGGTTTGATGCCTAGCATTGCAAAAAAACAAAACAAAAACAAAAACAAAAACCCAACCACTTTGGGGGCCATACATCAAGTGTCAACAAATTTCAAAGTTTTAAAACCATACAAAATATCTTTTCTACCCTCAGTTAAACTGAACAAGAAATTTATAACTAAAAGATATCTAGAAAATTCTGAAGTGTTTGGAAATAAATATATTTCTTTGCCCAGGCTAGACTCAGAGCTCCTGAGCTCAAGTGATCTTTCCACTTCAGCCTTCTGAGTAGCTGGTACCACTGGAACCTAAGCAAGCCACCATGCTCAGCTTGTTGTGATTTTCTAATTTTCAGAGAACCGAAATCTTTATTGAGTTTAGGACTACAGAAAATAGCTACTAAGCCTGATGTGGTGGTGCATGCCTACAATCCCAGCACCTAGGAAGCTGGGGAAAGGATCACAAGTTCCAGGCCAGCCTGGGCTAGAGAGTAAGATCCTGTCTCGAAGCAAAAAAGAAACAAGAAAAATAATGATAACAATAATAAAGATCCTGGCTACTACATTTTTAAACTTCAGTGTTACTGAGTTAACATTTATATAGCTTAGCTTGGTGTAACTCATTTTCTGTTTTGCTGTAGAATTGCATCACCTAGGTGAGAAATCCTTGGGTATAATAGTACAATGAGATCTGGTTGCAGGTGAGCTTTTCTACTATCATCCCTAGGTACTTTTCTTCCTTTATTTTTAAATGTGCAAATCATTTCTTTATTTTTTCCTTTATTTGTAAATGTTGATGGAGTCCAGAGTAATAAGATTTTTGCTATATCCATTATGCAACTATTTCATCACTTTTGGTTATACTTTCATCAACTTACAAATTTTATAGAACAAAAAAAGTAGGAATTTTAATATATAATTAAAATTGTATGCAATCATAGGTCATATTCTCACTGAGTTTTATTCTTTCCTTTCCTCTGTTTTTTCCCATGTATACATATGTTGTTAGGTGTCATGGAGTTGGGTCCAACTCATAGTGATCTTCATAGGGTTTTCAATGGCTGATTGTTTTCAGGATTGTTTCAAAAGTGGGCTGCTATGTCCTTTTCTGGTGGGTGGGTGTGTGTGTGTGTGTGTGTGTGTGTGTGTGTGTGTGTGTGTATCATATATTTTGAGATTTTCCTCTCCTCTTTTCCCCTCTACTTTATTTCCCTTCTCCTACTCCTTCCCTCACCTCTGCTCCCACCCACTGACCCCCCTCCCCTCTTCTTTCTACTCTGCTTATATTTTTCCTTCTTCTTCAAATCATCTTTCTTTCTTTCTTTCTTTCTTTTTTTCTTTCTTTCTTTCACAAAATTAGCATCAGTCCCTAGGTACTTTTCTCAACTGCCTGTGTTACTAAGATGGAACAGTGACTATACACATAGGGTATTTTTGCTAAGCCCTGTTCTTGGAATCATAGCATATGATCCAAACTATTATAACGACACATTAATCTTTTATAGTGGCTCATTTCTGTGAGAAAAAGGTAAAAAAATATAAATATCTAATTGGTCTTATTCAATACCACTTGGCCAAAATAACTGATCAAGAATTATTTAATAGGCCATGATTTGTCCTGGTGAGACCCTGTCTCAAAGAAAGAAAGAAAAAGAAAGAAAGAAAGAAACAAACAAACAGAAAGATCAGAGGGTCAAACTAATTTGCAATAGGAAATAATTTCTACAAGGATAAGAAAATAAATTGAGCCAGGTGGTGGCCCATGCCTATAATCCCAGCGACTAGGGAGGCAGAGGCAGGAGGATTGCAAGTTCAAGACCAGAAGCAGTTTGTATAACTTAGTAAGATCCTGTCTCAAAAAATAAAAAAATGGGCTAGGGGTGCAGCCCAGGGGTACAGTACTTGCAAGCCATGCAAGCATGAGGCCCTGGGTTCAAACCCCCAGTACCGCAAAAACAAAAACAAACAAACAAAAAAGACTAGCATATTTTCTAATTCAAGTTGTATATTTGATTTATATGCTTTTTTATATAAATGTTACACACTTCAATAAACTTTACCTCCCAGAAAAATGTTAAGTAATCACTGTTTAACACAATAATATCCTGTGAGGTTTTATACATACACACACAAAACTAAAATACATAATAGCAAATAAAAGGCTAAACAGTATTAAGAGCTCTAGGGTTCTTACATTGGCCAGAAGGGTAAATGTATCAAATAACTGTAGACTTTGATAATCCAAGAACATAAGACACAGGTGAGCACAGTGGTGCATACCGGTAGTCCCAGTACTAGGGAGGCTGAGACAGGAGGCAACCTGTCCAATTTATTGAGATCCTGTCTCAAAATAAAAATAAAGAGCCAGGTGTGGTGGTGCACACCTGTAATCCAAGCAACTCAGGAAGTGGAGGCAGGAGGATTGCAAGTTTGAAACCAGAGTCAAGCGTGCACAATTTAGGAGACCCTATCTCAAAAAAAAAAAAAGAAAAAAAAAGAAAAGAAAAAAAAAGAAAAAGAAAAGAAAAGGCTGAGGGTACAGTTCAGTGTTAGAACATTTGCAAAATATGCAGAAGGCCCTGGGTTCAACCCCCTAGTACCGCAAAAAAAAAAAAAAAAAAAAAAAAAATTAATGATAACAGGGGATAGCTATAGTGGTGGAGCACTTGCCTAGCATGCAGAAGAGTCTGTATTCGAACTCTCATTACTAGAGAGGAAAAAAAAAGCCATGAATGCATGACAAATCTCTAGGGTACTCATTAAATAAAAGAATCTATATATAATTTCAAGGGGCTGGGATTTAGCTCAGTTGGTAGAGCGCTGTGCTGCAGTCTCTGAGGTCCCGAGTTCAATTCCCAGTACCACAAAAATGGGAGAAGGGCCTGGCAATCCATTCCCAAGGCAATCCCCCCCCCAAAAAAAAACAGTCAGCCATTGAAAACCCTATGAGGGTCGCCATGAGTTGGATACCGACTCGACGGCACCTAACAACAACAACATATAATTTCAATTTTTTTTTGCAGTACTGGGGGGGTTTGAACCCAGGGCCTCATGCATGCTAATCAAGCACTCCCACCATCACTGAGCTGCACCGCTAACCCCTTTTTTATTTTGAAACAGGGTTTCACTAAGTATCATAGGGTGCCTCTGCCCTAGAATTCTGGATCCTCCTGCCCCAGTCGCTGGGGTTACAGGGATATGCCTCAGCACTTTTTACAAGACTATACATTCGAATGACACAAAGAGAGAAACAAAGAATATCCAGAGCAAAAACAAACTACATTAATAAGATCACAGACTTATTTCAAAATCAAATGTGTGTGTGTGTATGTGTGTGTGTGTGTGTGTGTGTATGTGTCCTAGATAATTACGTTAAATGTCAATGTACTGGTGCTCTAATTTTAAAAACAATTTAAGAGATTAGACAAACACAAAGCCTAAATAGATGCCACCTACTAAAACATATTTTAAACCTAAGAATGTTAAAAAGGATGAAACAAAAAGGCCAAAAAATGGCATAACTGTATTAATGTCAAAGTAAAGCCAGGTGCTGCTGCACCCACCCACAGTTCCAGTTAAGCAGGAGGCTGAGGTAGGAAATCATTTGAGGCCAGAAGTTTGAAACCGGCCTGGGCAACATAATGAGAACCCATCTTTAAAAAAAAAAAAAAAAGTACACTTTAGGACAAAAAGCATTATTAGAGGAACACTTGATAATGATGAAAGATTCAATTTGCCAAGCATATATAACAATTTTAAAATTTTATAAACCTAATTAAGTCTCCAAAGCAAATAAAATAAGAGTGGAAAGAACTACAATAATAAACATACTGTAATTACAGGGGTAGACTTTAATATATGCTCTCAGTAACAAACAAAAATTCAATAAGGTCAGAGAAAATTTGAGCCACATGATGATTAAACTAAAAAATTCCCTAGAGCTCTGCGCTGCAGTCTCTGAGGTCCCGAGTTCAATTCCCAGCACCGCAAAAATGGGAGAAGGGCCTGGCAATCCACTCCCAAGGCAATCCCGAAGCACTCAGCCATTGAAAACCCTATGAGGGTCGCTATGAGTCAGATACCGACTCGACGGCACCTAACAACAACCAACTGGTGAAAAGAAAAATCACAATAAAAATTAGAGAGCATTTTACACAGTATATTAAGAATATGGCATATCACATTTCACATTTAATGTGAGTACTCAATGGGAAATTTATACAATTACTACACACACATGTTGTTGTTAGGTGCTGTCGAGTTGGGTCTGACTCATAGCGACCCTCATAGGGTTTTCAATGGCTGATTGTTTTGGGATCACTTCGGGAGTGGATTGTCATGTCCTTCACCTATTTTTGCGGTGCTGGGGATCGACCCCAAGTCCTCAGAGGATAGAGCAGCACTCTACCAACTGAGCTGAACCCCAGCCCCTACACACATATACACAACCTTTATTGGGAGGAAAGAGCTAAAATTAATGGGCTATGTATCTCTCTCAAAAAGTTGGAAAAACCTAGCAAAATAAGCCCTAAGGAACAAGAAAGAAAGAAAATACAGAAATTAACTAAACAGAAAATAAACACACGTTGGAAAACTATGAAATTGATAAAGACTCTAGCAAATACTATCAAGAAAAGAGACTGAACACAATACCAGTATTAGAAACTAATGGAGGCATCATTATAGATCCTACAGACATAAAAACATAAGAGTAATTTGTGCTAATAATTTTGAAATATTAGATGAAATGAACAAAGTCATACAGAAAAGAAAAAGAAAAATCTTAAAAGTCCCATGATAATTAAAGAAATTAAGTTCTTAATTCAAAAACTCTCCCCATAATTGCAAAAGGTCAAGAACTGCCACGGTGCTTCTGAATAAAAAGAATGAGGCAGGAAGATTTGCTCTCTGGGACATCAGTAATTTTTATGTGATGTTAGTAAGACAATCTGATATTGTTGCAAGGCTAGACAAACTAATTAGTAGAATAGAAATCCCACAACCAGACCACTTTATTAAAAAACTGACATTAGAACAATTTTAAATAGAGTGGGGCAATTTTAAATAGCTCAATAGTAGAGCATGGGCTTAGCATACAAGACAACATCTTGGGTTCAATCTCAGCACCAAAAGGAACAAACAACAATAAATACACAATGTAGGGAAAATTATGTATCCAAACTGGAAAACAGAAAAATGACATCTACTTTACAGTACACATAATTTCAATTTCAAGTGGATTATAAAAGCGTGAAAAGCAAAGTAAACAAAAAATAACAAAGAACCTATAAAATATATAATATAGGCGACTATCTTCATTATTTAAGTATAAAAAAGGTTTTACTTATTTACTTATTTATTTTTTAAAAAGATTCATTATTAATTTATCTTTTTTTTCATTTCAACTCAGGTGGTTAGAGAGAGCGGAAAGGGCTGCTCCCACCTCATTGCTGTTTGTAACTTTCTCTTATATGTGGCCCCTTGTAAGCTCTGTTTAGGCATCTTAAGGTCCAGGAATCTAATCTTCCCTGAATCCCCTCATCTCTAGGGTTGTAAGGACAGGCCACATGATGCAGCCCAACCATGCAGTACCTGGGGAAAGGCTGATGGAAAAGTTTTTACAATAGGCCACAAAAATTATTTATCATAGAGAAAAGACTGATTCATTATGTACATTAAACATTCAACCATACAGTGGCCAGGCATGGTGGTGAATGCCTGTAATTCTAGCAACTCGGGAGACAAAAGGAGGAGGATTGCAGGTTCGAGGCCAGAGGTAGCCTACATAATTTAGCAAGAACCTCTCAATTTAAAAAAAATTAAAAAAGAGGCTGGGGGTGCAATGGTAGAGCACTTGCAAAGTATGTAAGTTCAGCCCCCTAGTACCGCAAAACAAAACAACCCTCAACCACATAGTGCCCATCTGTGTCATGGGCTAAAACTTTTTGTGGAGGGTTGAGTAGTATATGCCTATAAAGTGAAGCATCAAAGAGGCTGAAGCAGGAGGATGAAGAGTTTGAGGCCAGTCTGGGTTACACAGTGAGATCCTGCCTCAAAAACAAACAAACAGAAAACCCACAAACCTTTCTCTTTCTCAAAACTAAGGCTGCAATCTCTTTTATGTGTACATTAACTTTTCTCCTGATGGCTTAGGTTAATAACTTCTAACTTTGGAAAAATACTACCAGATAATACAGTATGAAAGTAATCAAAACCTTAAAATCCAACAATGAAAAACGAAGCTTGAAAATATTTCCCAGAGCCAGGCACGGAGGCACACACCTGTAATCCCAGCTACTCAAGAGGCAGAGGCAGGGGGATTGCAAGTTCAAGACCAGAGGCAGTCTGTATAATTTAGTGAGACCTTGTCTCAAAAAGTTAAAAAAAAAAAAAAAAAAAAAAAAAAAAAAAAAAAAAAAAAAAAAAAAAAAAAAAAAAAAAAAAAAAAAAAAAAAAAAAAAAGGCTGGGAGTGCAGCTCAGTGGTACAGCACTTGCAAAACATGCAAGTGCGAGACCCTGGGTTCAACCCCCCAGTACCACAAAAAAATAAATAAAAATATTTTCCTTCCAAGCTAACTAGAACAAATTTTGGAGCACATCAATTTATTTTTTTCCCAGAAGTGCTAAGGACAGGCCTCATCCATGCTACACAAGTACCTTATCACTGAGCTACACCCCCAGACCAGAGCACATCATTTTTTCAGAAGAAATTAGTAAATGAGTAAATCTCCGCTCTCAGTTTGTATATTTGTTTTTCGTGGTACTAAAGGGTTTAACCCAGTGCTGCTCACATACATTGCAAGTGCTCTGCCACTGAGCTGCATCCCAGCTTATTTTATTTCTTATTTTGAGATAGGGTCTTTCTAAATTATGTAGGCTGCCTCTGGCCTGATCCTCCTGCCTCAGCCTCCAGAGTCACTGGGATTACAGCACCCAGCTTCTGGGTAATTGTGCTGTAATGTGCTGGGTAACTGTGCTTCTGTGCTATAACTGTGCCACAGCATCCAGTTTCTCATTGAGTTTAAAATTGACAAAACAAGCAACAACCAACACACACACTAAAATAAACTGTTCCATATTTTAGTTCAATGTAGTTTGTTTTTTGGGTTTTGTTTTTAATTAGTACTTATCAAACAGTAGATCAGGATCTCAGTATCTCTCCTAGTCAGCAGTGAAGCTGATGTCTCCTCATTCTGAGAATAAAATTCCAGAAAAAGGGAATTATAGTACATTTAGGAGGCTCTTTTCTAGTGTTTACTCAAGGATACATTTTTCATATATTCCTATTCATTTATGAATACAAGATTTTCAGAAATGAAAATAGCTCCTTTTCACAGAACCATTAGATCCATCTAAATTTAAAGCCTAATTTAAGCCAGGAACAGTAGCACACACCTGTAATCCCAGCACGTAGGAAGACGGAGGCAGGGGGGCCACAAGTTCCAGGCAAGAGGCAACCTGCAAAGCTTAGTGACATCCTGTGTCAAGATAAAAAATAAAAAAGAGGCTGGGAGTGCAGCACAATGGTAGAGTGCTTATAATGTATGTGTGAGTCCCTAGTTTCAGCCCACTAGTACCGCAAAAAAATAAAATAAAAATAAAATAATAAAACCTAATTTGCACATACTCTGTATTCAATCAAAGCTCTTTAGCTAATAAGCTCACTCTCCTCTCCAAAATAGTTATCAAAATATTGTTTTCAAAATTTAATGCCATGCTAGTTATATTCTCCTAAATAAAGAAGTTTCTTTGCCTCCCTTCCTTCTTTCCCTTCCCTTCCTTCCTCCCTTTCTTGTGCTGGCGATCAAATCTAGGACTTCATACATGCCAAGTAAGCACTCTACTACTGAGCTATACCTTCTCTCCTACATGTTATTGTTAGGTGCCATCCAGTCAGTTCCGACTCATCGTGATCCTAAGTGCAGCAGCATGAAACACCACCTAACACTGTACCATGCACACGATCTTTTTATGTTTGAGCCCACTGTTGCAGACACTACGTATCTTCTCATTTTGAGTTGTGCCATTATCAGCAAAAGGAGGTCCCATGTGCTTTATCCCATTCTGGTCATTAAAATCGACTCTACTTTGAGGAGGTAACTCTTCCTCAGTCATTTCTTGAATGTCTTCCGACCTGTGGGGGCTCAATTTCTGGCACTATATTTAACAGTGCTTCTCTGCTATTCATAGGGTTTTCAACGGATAATTGCTTTGGGAGTGGGCTGCGAGAGACTTCTCCATAGTCTGTGTTAGTCTGGAAGTTCAGCTAAAACCTCACTGTGGGTGGTCCTGCTGAAATTATCCCGTACAAACAAACTTTATATAGCATTATGCTCTAATGTTTTTCTTCCTATTCTGTTTCCCATCAACAAAATAGACTTATATAACATAAAATAAATGAAATCAGTCATTAAGACATTCTGATTAAAAAGAGGCTTATGTTGAGGCAAGGAAGACCAATTAAAACTAGCAAATTAAGAACATTCAATCATCAATCATTATTCCATAGAACACAAAAATAGAACCTGTTGCATACTATAGGTATACTCCTGTTCCTGTCTGGGCACTTCTAGCTCTTCCAAAAAGAATTTCCCTAACTGGAAAATGAAAACATTCTCCAGGCGATTTCATGACCCACTCTAATATTTCTATAACAATTTAGTCAGGAAATTCTTCCAAATAGCTAACTTAACTTCACTGTTTAAGCCTTTATCTTCTTTCAGCGGGGAAAGAAATCTGTTCTCAAATTTCTGCCCACTAATTTTAGCATTCATCAATTATTACTGTGGTGCTCTAATGGAGATTTTTCTATTCATCACATTTTTTCCACAGTTATTACTTGGAATTCTCTTATAAGAAAGGATTTTAGGTGTGGTGGCACATGCCTATAATCCCAATAACTGGAGAGGTGGAGACAGGAAGATGGCAAATTCCAGGCCAGAGGCAGCCTGTGTAACTTATTGAGATCCTGACTCACAATAAAAAATAAAAAATGGAGGGCGAGGGATGTAGCCTAGTGGTAGAGCTCCTGCTCAGCATGCACAAGGCTCTGCGTTCAATCACCAACACTGCAAAACATAAATAAATAAGCAAAATTTCCCTTAAAAAATACAAAATGGAATACGGGTGCAGCCCAGTAGTAGAGCACTTGCAAAGTATGCATGAGTACTTGGTTTCAACCTCCAAATACTTTAAAAAACAAAACACAAAAAAAATTGAGCCAGGTGCTGTGGCACACACCTATAATCCCAGAGACTGGGGAAGCCAAGGCAGGAAGATTGACAGTTCCAAGCCAAAGGAGGCATGCACAATTTAGCAAGATTTTGTTGTAAAACAATTCCGCCCCCTGGTGTACTGGAGGTTGAAACCAGGGCCATGCACTTGCTAGACAAGTGCTCTACCACTGAGTCACACCCTCTGCCCATTTCTGGCTTTTTGTATTGAGATAGGGTCTCAATGAATTACACAGGCTGACTCCATCCTCGAACTTGCAATCCTCCTGCCTCTGCCACCCAAGTCATTGGGATTACAGGCAACGACCACTGCACCTGGCAAAAAATAAAAAATAATGATAAAACCCACATTTTAAAAAGGGGTTTGGGAGTACAGCTCAATGGTAGAACACTTCCCTAGCATCTGAGAAGCCCTGGCTTCAACCCCCTAGTAATAGGAAAAAGAATTTTTTTGTCATCTCACAGGAAATAATACCTAAGTATTAACCATTATTAGAGTTGCGAGGAAGTGCTAGATGGAGTTTTATAATTAGTTGTGAAGGGATATTAAGCACTATATTAGCTTGCTAAGGATGGCATAGCAAAATATCACAAAATACCACCACAAGTCCTTAAACAACATAAATTTATTGTTTCACAGTTCTGGATGCTAGAAATATGAGATCAAGATGTTAACAGAGTTGGTTCTTTCCAAGGGCTATGAGGAACAATCTTCCTGTCCTCTTCCCTGGCTTCTTATGATTTGCTGGCAATGCTTGGCATTCCTTGGTGTATAGAGGAGCAACCTAATGTCTATCTTTATCTTCATGTGGTATTCTTTCTCAGGACATCTGTATATAAATTTCCTTTTTCTAAAGACACTATAAATGAGTAATACTCAAGTATTACCTCATCTTAACTATATCTCTAACAACCCTCACATTCTGAGGTATTGGAAGTTACAACTTCAACATATGAATTTAGGGATACGGTATTATAATAAGAAATACATATTTTATTCAGTCCCACAGTTCCCAGTACAAAGTTTCTAAAGCCCTTGTATTTTCCATGTGACAGAAGTGATAAGACCATCTTTTACTATTTATAACAAACTCTCTCTCCTCTTTTTTTTTGCAGTACTGGGGTTGAACCCAAGGCCTTAGCCATGATAACCAAGTGCTGTACCACTTAACTGCTCCCCAGACACCCTCTCCTTTATTTGTTTATATATATATATATATGTATATATATATATATGTATGTATATATGTGTGTGTGTGTATATATATATATATATATATTTTTTTTTTTTTTTTTTGAGATAGGGTCTAAGTTGCATAGGCTGCCTCTGGTCTCAAACTTGTGGTCCTCCTGCTTTAGCCTCCCAAGTGCTGAGATTACAGGTGTGCAGCGCCATGCCTGGTTTATGTAGATAACTTAAAGTGAATATGCAGCTGGGCACAGTGGCTCACACCTTGTAATCCCAGTGACTTGGGAGGCAGAGGCAGGATGATCGCAAATTTGAGACCAGAAGCAGTCTGCATAATTCAGCAAGACCTTGTCTCCAAATAAAAAGTAGAAAAACAGCTGAGGATATGGCTCCATGGTACAACACTTGCAAAGAATGCAAGCGTATGGCCCTGGGTTCAGCCCTCCGGTACGACAAAAAAATAAAATAAAATAAAGTGAATATGTAACAAGGTGCCATGGTGCATACCTGTAATCATGACCATATCAGGTAAAGATGAGTAAGTAACATCAGAAATAGGAAGTCAGACTATGAAAGACTCTAAAGACTTATCTCAAGAGAGAAGTCTATGTAGGGTGTCTAAACAAAGTTTTGTGCAATCTCACAATGGCAAAATATACTAGCAGTGATCTCTACTTACTTTCTAACTTTGAAAATCATATGATATTTGTCTTTTTGTGACTGGCTTATTCCAGCTAGCACAGTGTACTTAAGGTCATCCATATTGTACCATGCTAACTTGTGTGTCAGTTTGCTGTACTGTGAGGGCTTGCCTGTTGCTGTGATGCTGAAAGCTGTGCCACTGGTATTACATATACCGGCATGGTCACCCATGGTACACAGGTTTCAGCTGGGCTTCCAGACTGATAATAGGCAAGGGAGAATGACATGGCAACCTACTCTCGAAATAACTAGCCTGTGAAAACCCTACGAATAGAAGAGAAACACTGTCAGACACAGCACCAGAAAATAAGCCCCCCAGGTTGAAAGGTACTCAAATGACGACTGGGGAAGAGTTGCCGCCTCAAAGAAGAGTTGACCTTAATGACAGGAATGGAGTAAAGCCCCAGGGACCTCCATCTGCTGATTTGGCACCACTCAAAATGAGAAGGAACAACTGTAAATATCCATTAATTAATAATTGGCATGTAGAATGTACATAGTATGAATCTAGGAAAATTAGAAATCACCATAAGGAAAAAACAGTGCATAATCATTGACATTCTAGGCATCAGTGCATTAAATGGACTGATATGGTCAATTTTGAATCAGATAAACATGGTTTACTATGTGGGAAATGATAACTTAAAGAGAAATGAGGTTGCATTCATCATCAAAAAAGACATCTCAAGTTATGTACTGAAGTACAATGCTATCAGTGATAGAATAATACCCATACACCTACAAGGAAGACCAGTTAATGTGACTATTATTCAATTTACACACCCACCACTAAGCCCACAAATGAAGAAAGGCAAGATTCTTACCAGCTTCTGCAGTCTGAAATTGATTCAACATGCAATCAGGATGCACTGATAATTACTGATGACTGGAATGCAAAAGTTGGAAACACAAGTAGTTGGAAAATATGGCCTGGATAATAGAAACAATGCTGGAGATCACATGATACAATTTTGTCAGTCCAGCAACCTTTACTTTCATTGCAAATACATTTTTTTCATCAACATAAACAGCAACTATACACATGGAATTCACCAGATGGAATATGCAGGACCAAACTGACTACATTTGTGGAAAGAGATGATGGAAAAGCTCAACATCAAAAGTCAGAACAAGACCAGGTGCTGACTGTGGATCAGATCATCAACTGCTCATGTGCAGATTCAAACTGAAACTAAAGAAAATCAAAACAAGTGTACAAGGGCCAAGGTATGACCTTGAGTATATCCTACCTGAGTTCAGAGACCACCTCAAGAACAGATTTGATGCATTAGACACTAATGACTGAAGAACAGATGAGTTGTGGCATGACATCAAAGATGTGATTCATGAGGAAAACAAAATGTTATTAAAAAGATAGGAAAAAAAGAAAAGACCAAATTACATGTCAAAAGACATTCTAAAACTTGCCCTTGAACATCAAGCAGCTAAAGTAAAAGGAAGACATGAAATTGAAGAACTAAACCAAAGACTTCAAAGAGCAGCTCAACAAAACAAAATCAAATATTATAATGACATGTTATATTATAATGACATGCAAAGAGACGGAGATAGAAAATCAAAAGGGAAGAACACACTGTTTTTCTCAAGCTTAAAGAATTGAAGAAGGACTCTACAGGGAAAATATTAAATAATGTAGGAAACATCAAAAGAAATGGAAGAAATACACAGTCATTAAACTAAAAAGAACTAAAGGATGACCAACCATTTTAAGAGGTTGCATATGATCAGGAGGCAATGGTACTGAAGGAAAAAGTAGAAGCTGTCTTGAAGGAACTGGTGAAACACAAGGCTCCAGGAACTGATGGACTATCAATTGAGATGTTTCTACAAACACATGCAACTTTGGAGGTACTCGCTTGTTTATTCCAAAAGATTTGAGAAACAGCTATCTGACCTACTGACTAGAAGAGATCTATATCTTTGCCTATTCCTAAGAAAGGGTATCCCGGCTGGGCGTGGTGGAGCACGCCTGTAATCCCAGCAGCTCAGGAGGCAGAGGCGGGAGGATTACAAGTTCGAGACCAGAGGAAATCTGTGTAACTTAGCAAGACCCTGTCTCAAAAAATAAAAAAATGGGCTGGGGGCGCAGCTCAGTGGTCCAGCACTTGCAGAAAATGCAGGCGTGAGGCCCTGGGTTCAACCCCCAGTACCGGAAAAAAAAAAAAAAAAGGGTATCCCACTGAATGCAGAAATTATTGAACAATGTCATTAATACCACATGCAAGTAAAATTTTGCTAAAGGTCATTCAAAACAAATTGCAGCAGTATGTTGACAGGGAACTGGCAAAAAATCAAACCAGATTCAGAAGAAAGCATGGAACCAGGGCCATCATTGCTGATGTCAGATGGATATTAGCTGAAAGCAGAGAATACCAGAAAGATGTCTGTCTATGTTTTATCGACTATGGCAAAGGCATTTGACTGTGTGGATCATAAGAAATTATGGATAACACTGAGAGGAATGGGAACACCAGAGCACTTAACTGTACTCATGAAGAATCTGTACATGGACCAGGAGGCAGTTGTTTGAACAGAACAAGGAAACACTGCCTGGTTTAAAGTTGAGAAAGGCGTGCATCGGGGCTGTATCCTTTCATCATACCTCTTCAGTCTCTATGCTGAGCAAATAATCTGAGAAGCTGGACTTTATGAATAAGAACACAGCATCATGATCACAGGAAGGCTCATTAACAACCTGCATTATGCAGGTGACACAATTCTGCTTGCTAAAAGTGAAGAGAATTTGAAACATTTACTGATGAAGACAGAAGAACACAGCCTTCGGTGTGGATTGTGCCTCCACATCAACAAAACAAAAATCCTTACAACTGGGTGAGTAAGCAATTTCATGATAAATGGAAAAACAATTGAGGCTGTCCAAGATTTTGCTTTACTTGGTTCTACAATCAATACCCACAGAATCAGCAGTCCAGACATCAAAAGATGTACTGCACTGGGAAAAGCCATTGTTAAAGACCTCTTTAAAGTGCTGAAAAGTAAAGATGTCATGTTGAAGATGAAGGTGCGCCTGACTCATGCCGTGGTATTTTTGGTGGTATCATATGGTTGTGAAAGCTGGACGCTGAATAAGGGAGACAGAAAAAGAATTGACGCTTTTGAATTATGGTGCTAGAGATGAAAACTCAATATACCATGGACTGCAAAAAGAGCCAACAGATCCATCCTAGAAGAAGCACAACCAGAATGCTCCTTGGAAACGAGGATAGTTAGACTGCCTCTTAGTTATTTTGGACATGTTGTCAGGAGGGACCAATCCCCGGAGAAGGACATCATGTTTAGGAGAGTGGCAGGTCAATGAAAAAAAGGAAGAACCGCCGGGCGCGATGGCATATGCCTGTAATCCCAGCGGCCTGGGAGGCAGAGGCAGGAGGATTGCAAGTTTGACATCAGAGGCAGTCTGCATAACTTAGCAAGACCCTGTCTCAAAAAAAAGTTAAAAAAAAATTGGGCTGGGGGTACAGCTCAGTGGTCCAGCACTTGCAAAGCATGCAAGTGTGATGCCTTGGGTTCAACCCCTAGTACCACAAAAAAAAAAAAAAAAAAAAAAAAAAAAAAAAGGAAGACCCTCAACTACATGGACTGACACAGTGTCTACAACAATGGGTTTAACAGAAAAAAGAATGTATGCCTGACACAGCGTCAGGGAGTATTTTATTCTGGTGTTCACAGGGTCACTATGAGTCAGAACCAATTCAACAGTACCTAACAACAAACAACATATTGTACCAAGTATCAGAATTTCCTGCCTTTTTAGGGCTAAATAATATACCATTGTATGTATATACTGACGTTATGTACGTGTGGTAATGGGGATTGAACCCAGGGTCTCACACATACTAGGCAAGCACTGTACCACTGATCTACACCCTCCAGTCCCTATATCACATTTTGTTTATCTATTCATCTGTAGATGGACACTTAGTTGCCTTCATCTTTTGGCTACTGTGATTAATGCTATTATTAGCATATTGTTGTTGTTAGGTGCCCTACAGTTGGGTCCAACTCATAGCGACCCTATGTACATTAGAATAAAACACTCCCCAACACTGTGGCCATGCTGGACACTATGTTAGTGTTTATTACTGACAGGGTTTTCAATGGCTGATTGCTTCAGTAGGCTGTCAGGTCCTTCTTCTATTTTTGTGGTGCTGGGGATAGAACCCAGGGCCTCAGAGTGCACAGTGCAATACTCTACCAACTGAGCTAAACCCCAGCCCTATTATTAGCACAAGTATAAGTAAGTTGGTTTTGTAAAATGTTTTTAAAAAAAGAATAGAAAAATGAGCATCATGGTACACTACTGTAATTCCAACACAAGAGAGGCAGAGATAGGAGAATCCCAAGTTCAAGGCCAGTCAAGACTACATACTATAGTAAGTTCCAGGCCAGCCTGAGATACATAACAAGAATCTGTCTCATAAAACAAGTAAACAAAAAAAGGACAACCCTATGTAATTCTTAATGTTTACATGGAAGTGTTGATTCTCAGAAAAGCTAACTTACCCAAGTTAGATGCTAGAAAGCAAATTGAACTATCCTAACAAATTCCATAAGCATAAATTTTAAACTGACAATGAGGAAACTGAGAAACATTCTGATCTGTGTCACAAACCCCTCAAATGGCTCAGGAACTGTCAGCATGAAGTACATGTAGAAATTAAGGATGAAGGTAGAGTTAATGATGGAAGGAATGGTTCAATGATTATTTCAACAGGTAGACTGACTCTCTTATATCCCTCTCCTCTGTTCCATATAGCCAGGTTCCTTCTCTACTTCACCAGAAAATTAGAAGTGTCTGTTGTTAAGGAAGAAAATAAAGGGTTTCTGGACTAGGGAAACAAGGTACAATTGAAGACTAGAGTACAAACAGCATCAAAATCAAGAAGACTAGAAGAAGAAAGCATGTGGTTAGCATGTAAAAGACCCTGGGATCACCAAAAGAGTGTGTGTGGGGGAGACAAAACCATTTACTGTTTATTTTGATTCAGACACTCTCTCTCCTTCTCCCCCTCTTTTGGTGGTACTGGGGTTGAACCCAGTCCCTTGGACATGCTTTGCAAGTACTCTACCTGGGAACTGCACACCCAGCCTATCCCCCACTTTTTAATCTTGAGATAGGGTCTCCCTAAATTGTGCATGCTGCCTCTGGACTCAAACTTGCAATCCTCCTGCCTCTGCCTTGCAAGTCACTGGGATTACAGGCATGCACCATCACGCCTGGCTTCAGACCCTCTCTTCATTCAGCTGCAAGAATGCTAACTAGGATTTTTCTGTCCAGTAGAGCATTGGGGGGGCTGGGATTTGGCTCAGTGGGTAGAGCACTGCGCTGCAGTCTCTGAGGTCCCGAGTTCAATTCCCAGCACCACAAAAATGGGAGAAGGACCTGGCAATCCACTCCCAAGGCAATCCCGAAGCACTCAGCCATTGAAAACCCTATGAGGGTCGCTATGAGTCGGATACCGACTCGACGGCACCTAACAACAACAACAAGGCATCTCATGAGAAGGACGTGGCAACCCACTCCCAAAGTAATCCCGAAACAATCTGCCATTGAAAACCCTATGAGGGTTGCTATGAGTTGGAAATGACTCGATGGCACCTAACAGCAGCAGCAGAGCATTGGGTAATTAGATTTTTAGGAAATCTGGCCATCAATTAAGACTTCAAGACCTAAAATCAGAGCCTCCCCCAAGAAGAACTACATCCTACAATAAGCCGCATAAACCTATTGTTATTATTAGGTGCCGCTGAGTCGGTATCCGACTCATAGTGATCCTCTGTACAACAGGGGAAACACTATTGTCAGTGCTTCTCTGCTGTGCATAGGGTTTTCAATGGCAGATTGATTTTTGGGAGGGGGTTGCCAGGTCCTTCTCCCAGCATAAACCTATACAGCAGTTAAAAATATTTTTTTTTTTTTACTATTCAACTCTTAAACTGCAGTAGATAGCCAGGAAGCACTCATTTTCTGAGGACCACATCGAACAAGACATCGGGAAACTAAAACAAACAGAAGGGAAAAACAATTTACAAACACTGAGCATGCAGGAAGAAAAAAGCCATATACCTCAATATCCTAAAAAATTATAGTAGAAGATACTGGAATCAAAAGGATGTTTCAGAAAAGGAATAGTGAGAAAGTAAAGAAAGCTCTTTGAAATTAAAATGACAGCAGAAATAAATCTTAATAGGATGGAAGAAAGTTGAGAAATTTTGTGAGAATTAAATACAGACATGAAGAAATGGGAAGTAGGCAAGATAACAGCAGAAGATCAATCTAGGGGACCTAATAAGAATACCAGAAAGAAATGAAAATGGAGAAGATATTTCTTAAAACTAAACAGCATGGGACTGGGAATGAAGCTCAGTGGGAGAGTCTTACCTAGCATCCATAAGGCCATGGATTCAATCCATAGTACCACACAACAAAAACAAAACAAAATGCAAAAACAAAACAAAACTAAACAAAAAAACCCAGCCTGATGTGGTGGCACACACCTATAATCCCAGCACTGTGGAAACTGAGGCAGGAGGATCAACCAAGTTGGAGGCCAGCCTGGTCTACATAGCAAGTTTCAGCCAATACCAAATAATTTTAATTATTAATACCAAATAATTTAACAATGTTAGCAAAGAAAGACTAATTCTGTTCAAATTAAAAAGTATAAAATGCATGTTATTCTTTTTTTAGTGAAATGGTCAGGCCTCTAAATTACTGGTTCCCCTACTCAGCCCCAAAGCATCTGGAGTATCCTTGTACACAATCAAATGACACCAGTATAAAATGTTATTGTTAAGCTATTAATTGCATAAGGGAATAATGTAGATTTCATCATAGCAAAAAATATATGATTACTAGCTTTGTTTACTATTAGTCTCAACCATCATTCATTACCAAATATTTCTGAGTAGTCACTATGATGAGGCTGGCACTATGTTAGGCAATGGAGATACAATGAACAAAAAAGATAATAGTTTTTATCGTTACAGGACTTGCATAATGCTGTAGGAAATGAAGACAAATATATAAAAATATAGCAATTATAAAAGCGGTAAATGCTATTAAAAAAAGAAGGCTTTGCCACAGATTATATAGTCTTTGAAAGCAGAATTGTGGAATTCTAACAGACATAAAAATAAATAATTCATGAAGAGTTACATCAACATAACAGATTCTACAGACCTTTGCTAATGCATAAGAAAACTACAGACACTAAGACCATGAAAACAGAGATCAATCGTTCATTGTCAAAGCTGTTGGATGGCACTACTTAGCAATACAAGGGCTGGGGGTTAGCTCAGTTGGTAGACTGCTGCTCTGCACTTTCTCAGGATCCAGGTTTAATCCCCAGCACCACAAAAATGCAAGAGAGACGTGGCAATTCACTCCCAAAACAATCTTGAAACAATCAGCCACTGAAAACCCTACAAGGGTTGCTATGAATCTGACACAACTTGATAGTACCTAACAAGTTAGCAATATAGTAACCTCAAAAGATAATAACCTCATAGTTTTGCAGAGCATGTAAACATAATTCTAAAGAAACACCAACGGAAACTAAGGTGACATGACAACTTAATGTAATGTAGTATCCTGAAAGGAAAGCTGAAACACAAAAAGGACATCAGGCAAAAACTAAGGAAATCTAAACAAACTATGGGATTTAGTTAATAACATATCAACATTGGTTCGATAATTGCAACAAACCTATCATACTAATGTAAGATATTAATTGGCAACTGGGAGGTGGGCTGGTGGTACACACCTGTGATCCCAGCAATTCCACAGGCTGAAGCAAAAGGAGTTCAAGGCCAGAGTCAGCCTGTGTGATTTGGAGATTTTGTTTCAAGGTAAATTAAAAATGGGCTGGAGGTGCATACCAGTGGTAGAGCAGTTGCAAAGTATGTGCAAGGCCGTGGGTTAAACCTCCAAGTACCACAATACTGCAAAACAAAAACAAAAGGCAACTGGGTGCAGGGACGTATGGAAACCCTTGGTACTCAGTTTTTAAAAATTCTAATAAGGCTTCAGGAATTACCTGGGAGAGAAGGGGAGGAATCAGTAAAAGTTTAAAGAAATTTAAAAAATAGCACTTGGGTGGCTGAGGCAGGAAGAGCTCGAGTTTCAGGCCAGTCTGGTCCATCCCCCCCCAAACAAAAAAAAGATCTGGGTGCTGTGGCACCCATCTGTAATCCCTGCTGCTCTGGAGACTGAGGCAGAAGGATCACAAGTTTGAGGCCAGAGACCAACCTGCACAATTTAGCAAAAGCCCATCTGGGACTTGTTGGGGTTCCTGCTCATTGATGAGGCCCTGGGTTCAACTCCTAATATTACAAATAGAAGGAAGGAAGAAAGGAGAGGGAGGGAAGAAAGGAGCAATAAAACTTTGTAATATGATTTGGAATATAAATACTCAAGAAATTCAAAGGAAACCTGCAGATATGTCCAGAAATTAGGATCTCTATTCATGCTAAAAACTTCCTAGATGAAGAGATCAATGGGTTTTTCATGGAAACTAACAAGCTCTATATCACAACATAAAGCAGGCAATAATATCCCCACAGTGCACAATAAGCACTTTGGTGTCTATTTACCAACAATGGCAAATAAGCTGTATTTTATGTATGTCACTGTCCTGACATTGCCATATAACAGTAGCTGGGCCAAGAACAACTCACAGGTTCTTATTGTTATCGTTTAAATCTAAAATGTCCCCCAAAGGTCATGTGTTTGAAAGTTTGGTCCCCAGCTAGTGGTGCTGTTTGTGAAAATTATGGAACTATGGGACATGGGACTCAGCTTTGCAGAAGTAGTCATCACTAGGGGAAGATCTTTGGAGGTTTTTATCTGGCCTTGGGTTCTAACTGCTCCCTCCACTCTCTGCTTTGGATCTGCCATGAATTGAAGTCCTCAACCACAAAGCCTGCCCCACTACCATTATGGACTGATCCTCTAACTGTGAGCCCCCAATAAATATTTCTTCCCATAAGTTTGCTTTGGTCCATTTCGGTGCCACAGCAAAGTACTAGCTGACTAATACACCTAAGGAAACAAGGGTTGTTGTTTTTTCCCCCTCAGTACTGGAGGTTGAACTTAGGGCCTCACACTTGCATGCTTTGCAAATGCTGGACCACTGAGCTGCACCCCCAGCCCATTTTTTTACTTTTTGAGACAGGGTCTTGCTAAATTACATAACTGCCTCTCCTCTAGAACTTGCAATCCTCCTGCCTCTCCCTCCCGAGTTGTTGGGATTATAGGCGACCACCAGGGCGCCTGACTGGAAACAAATTAATACTTAAGGAAAACTCATAAGCAAAGAAAAGGAAGAATGTATTCTCCGTGTCTCATTAAGTGAGATAGTTGTTGTTAGGTGCTGTCAAGTTTAAGTGAGGTTAGAGAAAGATAATCTAAGTATGAAAGAAGAAAAATTATTTCTCAGTTCCAACTGGAGGCAATTTTGCAACTAGTATTAACCTGCTGTAACGTCATACAAATTAGTATAAACAGTTCAAGCTAGTAATAAAAGCTATGAATTCACCAGGTGCAGTGGCTCATGCCTGTAACGCCAGCAACTCCAGGGGTGGAGGCAGGAGAATCCCAAGCTCAAGGCCAGAGAGGCAGCCTGCATAATTTAGTGAGACCCTGTCTCAAGATAAAAAAAAAAAAAGGGGAGGGGGGAAGGGTGCAGCACAGTGGTAGAGTGCTTGTAAAAGTATGCAAGACGCCCTGGGCTCAGACCCCTAGTACCGCGAAAAAAAAAAAAAAAAAAAAAAGTATGAATTTGTATCAGTGACATGCTTTCCAATCAAAACAAATAATGTTTTCTATAATCTTATCTAAGACATGTAGTAAGTATCCAATGTTTGATGACTTGGAACTAATTTCTTAATGTCTGAATTTTTAAAATGGTAATAAAAAGTGAGAAAAAAAAAGACGGTGATAATCTCTGAATTACTGTAAAGTTTGTAATATGTAATAAAACTGCTATTACTACAAGAAGTAATCTTAAAGACAATCACCACAAAATGAGGATCTTTTATCTAATACAAAGTACAGAAACGGCAGAATCCTGACCAGGTAAATGACATTAACAATTTCGCTCATCAGACACTATGAAATATTAGGCACAAAATAATCATTTAGCTCAAATGTTATTTAAATTTAATTTAGATGACTAGATGATGGATCTATTACTATTCTATTATCCAAAGGAAATAGTATGAAACAAAGACATTTGTTATTCTAAGCCTCTTCTCACATATCCTAAATATATAACTAGAAAATAATAAAGAAGAAATGAATAATTAACATTTTCCTGTTTGCACCACCATGAAGAAAATCAAAGGCCGTTTGTGTTGAAACGAGAAAAAAGGGAGGTGAGATGTGAAAAATCCCAAGTAAAATGATCATGACAGAGCATCTGGCAGAGATCGAAAAGGCATCAACACTGCCAAAAGAACGGTCAAAGATGAAAGTCAAGAGACGAAAAATGAGGATTTCCAGCAAACCACAACCCAACCCAAGGGGCACAAATCGTCACTGCCAACGCTAGCCCTCTCACCCTCAACCACCTCATTTTCAAGGCGCCTCCATTCAAATATATTAACTCTATAATCCAGACTCATTCCCTACCTAGGTGAAAATCAACCGAAAAAATTTTTTCTACGACCACCACTTCCCACCTTCCGGGAGATCCACACTTTTCAGGGCCAAACCTCTGGGGAAAACAACGCCCAGGTACCCCCCCCCCCACTCCCTTGCTCAAGGTTGAAGAGGGCCGGTTCCCAGGATGGGGCTTCCCGAGTGGGCCTCACCACGCCGACGAACTGGGAAAGAGCAAGGAATAAGGGTGGGGCTCAAGAAAGGGGGCCACGCGCGGTAGGGAAGACCACTGGGAGCTGAGGAAGAAAGGGACCGACCGGGGCTGGGCGGGGTGACGACCGGGGAGCGAGGGCAGCCCGACCGGAGAGGGCTGGGCTGCGGGGAACGCAGGGCCGAGGACGCGGGCGACGGATCCCGGGGAGGAGGAGCCGGCGCACACCGGGGAAGGCCTAGGGTGGAACGGGGCGCAGACACGAGGCCGGCAGGGAGCCTCCGCGGATAGAAGGGCCGCACTGGGGGCGGTGCGAGGACGCCGCGGCGGGCTGCCAGGAGCGGGGGAGCCGCGCACTCACCACTCTGCTCCCCCAGGAACACCAGCTTGAATTTCCTCAGCGGATTCCCGAAGTCTCCGCCCGTGGACATGATGGAGCCGGAGGAGCTGCCGCCGCCTCAGCTCAGACCCCTGCTGGACCGACGCCGCTCCCACTGGCTGACGAAGAGGGCGAGCGGAAGGGCCGGCTCGGAGCTCTCTCGGCCCCTGCAGGGCCTGGCGGAGGAGCAAGGCTGGAGGAAGCAGGACTCTCCCCAGACAGCCGTCGCCGCCGCCTCCCCGCAGAGTCGCCTAGCACCGAGCAAGGCCCGCAGCTGGGAAGGGAAGGAGGGCGGTGTCGGAGGTAGCCAGGGGTGGATTCGGGGTTCCCAAGGCTAATGCCGTTCCTTTCCTCTGCACCCGGCACTCAGACGCCGGGGGGAGAGCGGCGGAGAATGGCGGGGCCGGCGCACAAACGCGTCTGGGACCTTTCACGGACAGCGCATCGGCTCCCACAGCTGCTGCCGCCGCCGCCGCCACCGCCACCGCCACAGCCCAACCTGCTGAGTGCGCGAGCCTCTAGCGCGGCACGGGGCGAGCCCGGGCGCGAGCCTGTCGCCCCGCCGGCCGCCGGCGTGCGTGCGTACGTGCGTGCGTACGCGCGCGCCACCGCCAGAGCCTTTCTGGTCTAGCCAGCTCTCGTCGCTTATTCTGCGCAGCGCAGGCGGGGCAGGTTAGGTTTCGATTACAGTTGGGAGAAGCAAGGAGGAGACGGGGCCGAGTCGGGGGTCAAAGACGAGATGGAAAAAAAAAAAAAAAATGGAGCATCTACGTCACTTAGACGGTGGGCCAATCGGAAGAGGCCGAAGGCGGGCCGAGACTAGAGTGAGGTGGAGGCGCGAGAGCGCGCTCGAACCCCCGAGAGGTGGAAAGCGGAGTACGGTGGAGGCCATGTGAAGTGTGGCATGTCGCACCCATAGGGGAGGAGTAGAGAGGGAAAGGAAGGTGGGGCGGAGGCGGAGCCGAGGAGGTGGCCTAACCCCAGAAATGCGCGGGTGGCGTCCGGTAGCCCTAAGGTGTGTGTAATAGGTACCTCTTTCTTAAACCCTCAGCTGTGCCCCGCATTCCTCAGCTCCACCCTTCGCCCACCTTCGCCATCTTCTTTCTCATCATAATTACTCGGCATTTACTAGATACAGTATCTCCTCCGTTGCTCCCAGGAGTTTCAAAACTACCAGAAGCAGGGCCTCTCCATTTTTTAGATGAGGAAACTGAACCCCCGCAGGGAGGAAATGACTTGCAAAATCCACAAAGCCATGAACTGGAATGCAGGTTTTCTCAGCTGAACCTCTGCTATCCTCTTTATTAATAAGCCCATCCACTTACCTAGCCTAACCTGGCTTGGTCTTACTTTAGCAGCCCTTGTCAGATGTGCCTTGCCAGAAACGGGTTTAAGATATGATATAAGCCAAACCCCTTATATGACAAATGAGGAAAGTAAGGCCCACATAGGAAACAGCTTTGCAAGGGGTCGCACAACAAACTAGAAGGAAAGCCTAAACTAAACCCAATGTGGGGAAAAGGGGTAGTTCAAAGTTTACCCTTTCCTCCTAAAGTGGGGTTTTCTTACATTAGCCGTCTGATGCCTGAGCATTTTTCTTCAGAGATGATCCATAGCTTTCATCAGATTTTCAATCTTGTTCATGATCCAAAAGAATGAAAGGAGAAATGTCACAAGTGGCACAGCAGAGAAGTATAGCTCAGGGTGGTCGCCTAGGCTGAGCAGTTCTCCTAGTTGAGCCCGCCACTGGATTAAGCCAGGTTCTTAGCTTTATCACAGGAAAGAATTTCAGGATGAGTCAGTGAGAGTGAAACAAAGTTGTAGAGTTTATTAAGTACACACTTTAGAATACACGTGGGCCCTGGCCGGGTGCCGTGGCGCACACCTGTAATCCCAGCAGCTCGGGAGATGGAGGCAGGAGGATTGCAAGCGAGACCAGAGGCAGTCTGCGTGACTTAGCGAGACCCTGTCTCAAAACAGTAAAAAAATGGGCTGAGGGTGCAGCTCAGTGGTCCAGCACTTGCAGAGCATGCAAGTGCGAGGCCCTGGGTTCAACCCCCAGTGCCACCAAAAAAAAAAAAAAAAGAAAGAAAGAAAGAAAGAAAAAGAATACATGTGGGCCCTCAAAAAGAGATAGGCACCCAGCAGCACACAGACATAGGCTTCCCAGGAAAGCCAAAAAGAAAAAGCCCCTTTCATTCCAGTTTTAACCTAGGGCATGCCCCATGTAATGTCATCCCTGGGTTCCCAGCTCTGGATACTCAGTGTGATGTGAGCCTCAGATGCCTCAAAAGGCTCCTGTTATGGGCTAGAGAGGTGCCAATAAGATGGAAAGAAGTAGTTCCATTGTGTAAGTTTAGGAAAAAAGTCACAAAGGAGGACCCTGGGCATGTCTCAAAGAAGCACAGAATTACTGAGAGGAAAACAAGGTCAAACTCAAAGGTTACATACTCCCCCACCCCCACCCCTAAGCATGGTTTATTACTATTTTACCATTGTTATTCAAAATGTCTCCCACAAATAAGGTCTGTATGTAGGCAGTCCTCATAGCAGTTTTTTGGTAGTTGTGTCAAACAAAGGATCCAAAAATCTTTGCCTTTGAAGAAGACCCTTTTAAAAATCTATCAAGCTGGATGCAGTGATGTGCGCCTGTAATCCCAGCACTCAGGAGGCTGAGGCAGGAAGATCACAAGTTTAAGGCCAAAGGCAGCCTACAATAAGTTAGCGAGATTCTGATTCAAAACAAAAACTGGTCTGGGGCTGCAGCCCAGTGGTAGAGCAAAGTGTGTGAGGCCCTGGGTTCAACACTCAAGTACTACCAAAAAAAAAAAAAGTATCAAGATTCTTCCCAGGTAAATAATAACAAAATAAATCCTTATATGGAGTACGGTAGTAGACAGGAAGAAAGGGAATAAAGGGGCCTTCTACGGCCATCTGCCTGCAGCGGTAGCCCTGTGGCATCTGATCCCGTCAGGTCTCGGAAGCTAAGCAGGGTTGGGCCTGGTTAGTACCTGGATGGGAGACCACCTGGGAACACCAGAAGCTGTAGGCTTGGGAGAAGGACCTGGCAACCCCCTCCCAAAAATCAATCTGCCATTGAAAACCCTATGAACAGCAGAGAAGCACTGACAATAGTGTTTCCCCTGTTGTACAGAGGGTCACTATGAGTCGGAT
>VMDO01025891.1:0-27523 GCA_007922755.1 Pedetes capensis | reverse complement strand
GGGGAAAAGGTGGGAGGATGGCAAATTCGAGGCCAGGCAGCCTGTGCAACTTGGTGAGACCCTGCCTCAGAATGCAAAATAAAAAGGGGGCGGGGCTGCAGCTCCGTGGTAGAGTGCACGCCCAGCACGTGTGAGGCCCTGGGCTAAACCTCCGGTATTGGAAAAAAAAAAAAAAGAAGGGGAGGGGTGGGCTTATTGAGAAGACAGAGCCACGTGACCTGCTGACAGACACCTGTCCATGAGCCACCTGCCCTGGGACCGTACCACCATCCTAGGACAGGGCCACATCCTGTGGAATGAATGAATGGGCAGAGTCTGCCTATCCTGGTGTTAGGAGGGGTGCCCAACCCAAAGGGAGGTGGGCAGATGATGGGCTCTGCTTGGGGCCACAGTGAGGGGGACTGGTGTCAGACCCACTGTGAACTTTCCTTGGAAACGTCCCAAGGAAGGCGGGCCAGTGCCACCAGAGTGCTCATGTGGGAAACCAGACGTGAGGGATACAGTTAGTAACAGTGCAGAAGAGGGCCATGCACACTTGCTGACTCCTGGGGGGACTGGAGTGGCCCCCAGAACCCCCTCAGCCCACCTGGGTGCTCTGCCAGGCAGGTGTTCCAGCTGTTGCCTCTGGCTCACCGTGGGTAAACTGAGGCAGCACAGTGCCCAGCGTGGTGTAGATGCCCACCCCATCAGCTTGGCAGGCTGACTCTGGCAGGCCATGCCCAGCACACAGTGGGCACCCAGGTGAGGTGTCCGCTGAGTGACCACAGGAGCCAACGTGGGGGAGTACACTCACAGTGGGCCGCCGGCCGCCGCAGCCCAGATCCCAGCCTGTGCCATGGTGCCTGGGCTCCCAGAGCTGCTCCTGAGTGCTGGCTCACTGAGGGGTGGAGCGGGCACAGCCCAAGCCCACCAGGGACTGGAGCTCTCTTTGCAGCCTGCCAGCCCCATGATGCCACCAGCCAGGGCTCTGCAAAGTATCTGGGGATGAACTTACCCCGGCCTCCACAAAGGGGGAAGCCCAGCCACGGGCGATGCTCCTGGCCACACACCGGAAGCAGGGTGGGAAGGAGAGGTCGAGGCACACAGGGCCCCAGACCTGTGGCTGCGCAGCTCTTCCCTGCCCCATCTAACTGCTCCCTCTGCTTCTCTGCCTCCCTGCCTCTGTCTCCCCATCTCCAATCTCTCTGTCTGTCTCATCCCTGTCTCTCTGTCTCTCCATCTCCAATCTCTCTGTCTGTCTCATCCCTGTCTCTCCCTCTCTCTGTCTCTCTCATCTCTGTCTCTGTCTGTGGGGCGTGCACCTTCCGGTCCGGCCCAGATGTCCAGATGGGTGGTGTCACCACACATACACATACTAAACACAACTCATTCGGGGCACTTGAGTGAGGGGCGCAGACTCTTGCAGCCCTCGGGAATGACAGTGGAGACGGGAGAAAGGAAATAGTCCTGGGTACTTTTGCCTTGCGGGGACAAACATAGTTCTTTATTGTCTCTGCCCTGATAAGGGCGGGGAGAAACCCAAAGTGTACAGCTATAACAAGTGCCAGCGGCCTAAGTGCTGCAGCTGTATGCTGCCTCGGGGGTGGGGGGCCGCCATGGCTCTTCTGCCTCCGGTGCTGGGTCCAGAGACTGTCTTCAGCTTCGGCCTCTTGGCGCTGGGTCCAAGAGGCTTTCCTCAGGTTGCTTGTAGGCTGTCATTCCTTGAGAGCGCCGTCTAGTTGTCCTGGTCTCTGTGGTCACGAGGAGAGAGAGTTCTATCTTCTTCGGTGGTCAGATGGAGAGTTCTCATCTAGTCGGTAGTCCAATGAAGAGAGAGTTCTCGTCTAGTTGGTAGTCCGCAACAGAGAGAGCAAGCTGCTGCAGTGCAGCTCCTTATATAGCTCGCCCCAAATGGCCTGAGCCAATCAGCTTTGAGTCCAATGGTCCGATCAGGTTCGGGGAAGTTATGAAGGGTTTTGTACAAATGTCCAATGAAGTTACTTTCATTTTCCCTAGATTTCAAATTTACTAACCAGATCTTCTAAAGCTGTTTTCCCAGTTTTGGGTTTTTTGTTGTTGTTGTTGTTTGTTTTTTGTTTTTTTGCCAATTTCCTCCCAATTTCCCCCTACATCTGTCTCTGTAGCTGTATCTCCCCCCCCCCCCCGTCTTTATAGCTCTCTGGTCTCTGTCTCTCTCCTCTCTCTGGCTGTCCCTCCTCACCCACTGCTGGGTGCTGACAGAGCCAATCCCAGGACCTGAGCAGGGCCCACTACAACCCTGGCTTTGCAGGCTTCAAGGCAGAGAAATTAAGAGCTGCCAGTGCCTATAGGCACAAGGCTCCCATCTATCCTCTCTCCTGGGGACAGGCCTCTTGTTCCCTGACCAAATCCAGGCCAGTGTCACAAGCTGCGGGAGCCCTGCTTACCAGTCTTGGCCAGTGCCCATTCCCCAGCACAGAGGGAGCCACGCATGCCGAGGAGGAGGCTCGCTCCCAGCAGGCCTGAGAGAGGGAAGCAGGCATGGAGGCAGCCTGGAGGACTTCCTGAAAGCGGCACCATTCCTGCTGGGGGTAGAGGCCAGGAACATTGTGGCACAGCACCTCTGCAGGAAACACCTGCTGGGCAAGAGACCAGCAAGAAGGGCTGGTGCCACCCAGGTCAGGGAAAATGGCAGTCGCAGGAGCAGAGGCCAAGGAGCCTTGGGACAGCACAGGACGAGGGTCCCACAGTACTGGGGCCAGGCTCCCCTCGCCCCCAGCTGGCCTGTGAACGCCAGGTGGCATGCCAAGCTTCCCCCCACCAACACCCTCTTATTTTGGCTATGCCGAGGCTGTGCTCATTTAATGAATTAATTCCCCAAATTACTGAATCAATTTGTAATTACAACCGCATGCCGCTCTGACAGCCTGAGAAGCAGACTCTGTAATCGGCGCTCCTAGGCAGGAGGCGGGGTCCAGGGAGGTGGCGTCAGTAGCCCAGGGCACAGCCGCATGCTCTGGGAGGGGCTTCAGGCTTCTATCACTTGGGATGCTCTGCAGACTGAGGGGGGTGGGGGGACATTGGGCTGCTGGCTCTCAACCCCTGCACCCCACACCCCACGCCCCGCCCCCATGCCCCCTGCATCCTGAACCCTGCATCCTGTACCCCGCACCCTGCCCCCCTGTATCCTGCGCTGTGCCCCCTGCATCCTGAACCCTGTATTCTGCACTCCCGCATCATGTACCCTGGCCCCTGCCCTCTGGATCCTGCACCCCACACCCTGCAGTTCCCGCCCCAGCTGATACTTGCGCGGCCCCGGCCATGGCTCCTAATCACACACCGCTCTGTTCTGCAGGCAGGGCTCTGCCAGGAGCAGCAGGAAGTGCTTGCTGCCCCTTAATTCCTCTCTCATTTGTGGAGATGGGAGAAGGACATGGCAACCCACTCCCAAGGCAATCCCGAAACAGCCACTGAAAACCCCATGAGGGTTGCTATGAGTCGGACTCGACTCGAGGGCACCTAACAACAACAACAACATTTGCAGAGAACCTGGACCAGGGCGACCTACTCAGAAGATGTCAGCTGTGGTGACAGTCCCACTCAGAGGCCTTATTTGCCTGTGGACCTGCTGGGTGGCCTGCTGATGGGCTGGACAGCTCCCATGAGTCACAGCAGAGAGGGGGCCACCTGGTGGCCCTGGCCTCTAGGTGGGGGACAGAGGCAGGGCTGGGGGCATTGAGGCCTGTGGGGGAGAGCCCGGAGCTGCCTTTGGAAGGATGGCCCATGGTGCACTCTGGCAGCGGCTGCACTGCCTTGGGAAAGCAGAGGGTCCAGCCTTGCTCCCCAAGCTATGTGGGGGACCCCCAGGGTTCCTTGTCACTTCCGTGAGCCATAGTGGTGGCCCCGGTTCTCCGGCTCTGAGGGCTTGGCAAATAGACTTGGCCAGCCAGCACAGCACCCCGAAGAAATGCCTCCGTCATTCCCATTGTACAGGATGCAGAAAACCAACAGAGCAGGTGCCCTACTAAAGTAGTCCGCCATGAAGGGGCCTGGGCTTCGAGCGGCACCCGGGCTGGGCAGCCCCCGCCTGCGGAATGCTCCAGAGACGGCTTGTCACCAACCTTGACTGCAGCGCAGTTCTCACGGGTGCCAGTGGACGAGGATAATCTGCCACTTCCATCCCCTTGGTGTTTGTGGACAGGGTCTCTGAGCTGATGCGGGCCTGGAGGCTGGGCCAGCGTCAGGGGACGTGAAGGCCAGAGGTCCGAGGCTGAGCCCAGGACCCTGAAAAGAGAGACATGTGTGCTGGGTGCAGTGGCTCACGCCTTTAATCCCAGCGGCTCGGGAGGCGGAGGCAGGAGGATCACAAGTTCGAGACCAGAGGCAGTCTGTGTGACTTAGCGAGACCCTGTCTCAAAAAGTAAAGAAATGGGCTGGGGGTGCAGCTCAGTGGTCCAGCACTTGCAGAGCATGCAGGCTCGAGGCCCTGGGTTCAACCCCCAGTAGGCAAACTGGGGACCTGAAAGCCAAAGGAAGGAAGGAGCCCGGATGGAAGCCTAGGGTGGAAAGCTGACAACGCGGGTCCGCAGGTGGGGCAACCAGTAGCTTCCAGCCGAGAGGAGGAAGAGACTGGCGCAGGCTGAGGGGAGGCAGGCGTCTGGAGAGGAAAGTGGACGGCGCTTGCTTTTGGGTTTTGTGGTTTTGTGTTGGTGCTGCGGCTGAATCCAAGGCCGCAAACATGGTCAGCCTCCCTCTGCCCCGGAGCTGCACCCCAGCCTCCTGGCCCCCACCCAGAACAATGCAGAGGTCGTGGGCACAGGTCAGGTGGAGAGCATGCTAGGATTAGATGGATCACACGGGGGGATGGCTCTGCAGCTGTCTGTCTCAGGATGGACACATGGACAGTAGGAAGAAGAGAGGATGGGGGGCCTGACCCTGGGGAAGGCAGGTGCTGGGGGCAGAGTTTGGAAAGAGGCAGGAGGGTCAGAGGACGAGGCTCGGAACCTGGCTCTGGCGTGGCTCTGGGGACAGCAGTCGATGGAGCCTGGAGGAGAGAGAGCTGGGACCAGAGTGGGGTCACTGGTTGGGGCCACCTGAGGAACTCCCATGGAAGAGGCCTGTCCCGAGGTGTGGGGCCTCCCTTGAAGGGCAGCATCTCAGTTCAGGAAGTTTTTGTAGGGCCCAGAAGGTGGCTGGGCTGTGCAGACCAGGCCAGCGTCCTGGGGGCTCTGCCGGATCCCAGAGGCCCTGCAAAGGGTTTGGGGAAGAAGATGAGGTTGGTAGGGGCGCAGAGAGCCTTGGGAATCAGAGCAGGTAGGGGAGGAGGGACAGAGAGCGAGGGGTCCACAGTGATGGACGCGGCAGAGATAGCGAGGCAGCAGGTGGTGGCAGAGAAGGCTGTGAGCCCCTGGGGGGGCCTGGCTCTCCCTGAGCCTGTGGCACGGCACGCGTGCTCACACAATGCACGCACACACTTGCACACACATGTGCACTCACCCGCAGGCACTTGCACTCACACACACGTGCACTTGCCCTACGCCTCCTCCAGGCCACGCTGCTCCCCTGTATCCTTCCAACCACCAGGACGGGCTCTGCCTCCAGCCCAGGCCCAGCCAGGAGGGCAAGGTGCTTGTTTCCAGGAGGCCTTTAGTCAGGGGAAGCCTGCCGTGGGGTCAGGGGTCATGGGGTCAGGGGTCACCCTGACATGAGCATTGTGCAGGCACTGTCTGCTCCCTTGGGTTGAGGAGTGAGAAGGATGACAGCTGGTCCCAGCACCTGGACTCGGGCAGACACCCTGGCTGGGCCTGGGTTTCAGAGGCCGTGCGGCCCAGACTCCAGGGACCGTGACCGCTAGGACCGCTGGGTGCTCTCCCCACCCAATGACATTCACCAGAAGCCCAGCGGTGCTGTCAACCAGGGTGGCCAGGCTGGGCGTGGGCTGAGGGCCTGGTCAGTGCCAGGTGCCAAGGATGGCGCTGGGGCTACACCTGCCTGCTGCCTCCGTGATGAGGACAGCACTGGAGCAAGGAGCTCCCTCCTCCGTCCTCCCTGCTTCCCCCTCCCTCCTCCCTCCCTAAAACAGGCCGCTGGTGGGCCGGGTGTGGGGAGCCCAGCAGCTCAGCCTGGGGCCTTAGATGTGCTGCCTCAGAGCCCGCTGGGTGCCGGGCTGGGTACTGGCCGCTGGCCCTGGTCCCCTCTGCCTCCAGCAGGGCAGTGGCTGCTGGGACAGGAGGCAGCAAGGGGATGGAAGAAGCTGTGCTCTGGGACCTGGGCCAGCCAGTCAGGCCGCTTGTCCTCCCTTAGGATGCCTGGGGACACCCACGCGGCTCTCTCCAGCCCCACCTGTGGCTTCGCCCACTTGTGGTCCACCCCGTGAGGCCCTGTACACAGTCACACACAGCCAGCTCTCCTCACCCGTCCCTATCAACCCCTTCCTGTAGTCTGTCCACTCCGAAGGTGGCCTGTCCCGCCAACATGCCGATGTAGGATTGTCCTGTCCCAGACCCGAAGACCCGAGCAAACGTAGGCAGTGAGTACCCCAGATGGGCTAGACTCAGAGGGCAGACCTTAGCCTTCCGGGGCTGTTGGGCTTTAGGGGGCCCTCATATTCCCATCTTCCTCTCAAATTTGGGAACCACCTGAGAAATCCTACAAAGGGCCCGCATCCCTATTTCCAACTGGGTTGATTGGGCCCCGGGCATCTCCTGGCCTTTGCCAGCCCTGAGTGTGTGCAGGGCTCAGAGGTGGTGCCGGTCTGCCCGCCCCTCCCTCGCATTGTTCCCATTTCACAGAGCCGGAACCTGAGGCCAGGCGGCAGCCAGGGCTGTGCTCCACAGTGCCCCTCCCTGTGTGGCCCGGCCCTGGCCCTCTGCTCACTGTGCCCGGCTGATGACTGATTAGCGGAGCCATTGTCCAGGAGAGGAAAACAGGCGTTTCATTTCCTGGGCAGTGTGGGAGAGCGCCCGCCCTTTGCCTGAGGGCGCGGCCCGTCCCCCTTCCCCGCGGCACTGGATATTAAAACCAGCGCCGTCTGCCTGCAGATCTGTCGATGAGAACATTTCCTCTCATGAACCCAGCCTTGAAGAACAATCCAGACTGCAGCTGGCTGTGGAGCGCGAGGCAAGGAGCAGAACCAGGCGAGGGCCTGCCCGGCCTCCCCGCCTCCCCGCCTGGCCACACCACAGTGCTGCCGCTGGGCTGGACCCCGCTCTCCTCCACCACCAGGAAAGCCCAGCACGGGCGGGAGCGCAGGGCACCCAGGCCCGTAGCCCATCCTTCATGCTGGCAGGGCCCAGATGGCACTGGGTGACCCCATGTCCTGCCAGCAACTTTGGGAAGGGCCACCCTGCGGGCGGCTCTGGCAACCGTCACATGGGCACACAGACTCCTCCCTGCGGCCCTGAGAGCCCCGCAGTCTCTCCTGTCCCCTGAGCCTGTCGTACCTGCTGGGACGCACCTGCCGTGGTGGCCATTCGCAGCCTCTGAGAGGATGTCCTGAGGCCAGGCGCGGAGGTGGAGGAGCTGGGTCTCGGCTTAACAGCCTCTGAAGCTGGAGGCCTCTCGGAGGCTCCAGTTACCTGGGACAAGGTCAGTCTTGTCACAGATCCCATGCTGAGATGGGGCTTCTGTTATCTCAGCCACACGGCAGCCTGTTGTCCTCAGAGTCCCCGTGTGCACAAGGCGAGAATGAGCAATCCACCCACGGTGCCCCTTCCAAATGAAGTGACACCGGGGGCCTGTGGTGGCAGCGGCAGGAAACTCGTGGTTTTTTCTCTCCATCCATGTCTCTATCTCCAGGAGAAGGACCTGGCATTCCACTCCCGAGCCAATCCCAAAACAATCAGCCAATGAAAACCCTGTGAGGGTCACTGTGAGTCGGACACAATTCGACGGCACCTGACAACAAAAACAACGACACGTCTCCATCTCACGCCGTAGCTACTGCCTCTCGCCCACCCGCCCCTCATCTCTCGTCCAGCCACCTGGCACGGGCGTGTGTTCTGCCTTCTCGCTCTCTGAGATCCAGAGCTGACTCCACCTGGCTGTCCACCCTTCCTCCTTGTCTCTGCCTGTGTCACCTGACACCTGATCATTGCCCTGCCTCCTCCCACTCACTCCTTCCTTGTGCCCCTGCCTCTGCTTCGTTGCGTTAAGTCCACTCTCGCCTCTGTGTTTAGCCGGGCACGTCCACCCCCCCGTGTCTATAGGGAGAAATTGGGAGGAAATTGGCATAAACCCCTAAACTGGGAAAACGGCTAAATCTAGGGAACATGAAAGTAACTTGATTGGACGTTTGTACAAAAGCCTTCACAAAGCCCCGGAACCTGACTGGACAATTGGACTCAAAGCTGATTGGCTCAGGCCATTCAGTGGGCGAACTATATAAGGAGCTGCACTGCAGCAGCTGGACTTTTTCCCCGGGACCTTAGACAACAAACAAGGAAAGACCCCCCTTTTCTTGCCCGGACCATCGGCAAGGAAACAACTCGCCTTTTTCACCCGGATCACTCATGAGGAAACATGAGTGCCCCTCCACTTTCTTGCCCAGACCTTCTGGTGAGGAAAGAATGCTCTCCCGTCGCAACCATCAACAAGGAAAGAACTCACTCTCCCCCGAGACCACCAACATGGAAGCATCTGCCCTTGACACTGTATAAGAGCTGCTAGCACTTAAACCTATATGCCTTAGGTTTTCTCTCTGCCCTGATAAAGGGCAGAGAAATAAAGAGCTGTGTTTGTCCCCACAAGGCAAAGGTGCCTGGGGCTTTTCCTTTCTCCCATCTCCGCCGGTGTCCCAAGGGCTGTAGGAGTCCGCACCCCTCACCTGAGGGTCCCGAGTGAATTGTGTTTAGTATTTGTGTGTGTGGCAGCACCGCCCATCTGAACATCTGGGCTGGACCAGGAGGCATGCGCCCCACAGGTGTCCACGTGATGCTCCGGAGATACCCCTCCCTCCTTTCCCTGGAGCATGGCCAGGGAAGCCCCCATTGGGGAGTGTTTCTCAGCCTTTCTTCCCTGTCCACAACAGGGCAGGTGTCAGCTGGGCCGGAAGGGGCCAGTGGAGACTCCAGGTCTGCTTCCCCACCCCCATGATGAGCAGCAGGTACAGACAGAGCCTTCAGGGCCCGCGCACACGGGGGACCAGGCAAAGCAGGACCCCCAGGGGCCAGGCTGGAGCAGGAGCTGGTGGGGGACGAGAAGGGGGGCCTGAGCCAGGGCCTGGGCTGGGCACCAAGGACTCAGGTGCCCTTAGCCTGGGCTCTGGAGACACATGGGCAGGTCCCACAGGAGTGAGGCAAAGGGCAGGGCAGGGTGAGGAGGTCAGGAGGACTGGAGCGGGGAGGGTGTGCCAGGGGCGCAGGCAGGGCATGGGGACACCGTGCTTCCTGAGAAACCCGGCGTGCGCTGGCTTGGCTGCAGCAGGCATGGGCTTTTGAGGACCGACAAGGCAGAGCCGAGATGGGCAGAGACAGGAAGACAGGGGAGATGGATGGCAGGGGTCACAGTGAGGAGAGGTAAAGAGCCTGGAATCTGGGTGGGGCCTGATCAAGGGGCTGAGGGTCAGGTGGGAAGAGGGCAGCCTGCGCTGAGGCCTCCAGGCTTTGCGTGGTGGCGTGGAGGAGGGAGGGTCCTGCGGAGGCTAGAGGGGCAGCCTGGGAGGGTGCACCTGGGCATGGCCAGCAGGTGCCTGTGAGGGACGCTGTGGCTGGGCCTGTGCGAAGGCCCCTGTGGCCGCGTGCCCACCCACAGCCTCTCTTTGGGACGCTGTCCTGGGCAGGTGTCTCCTGCTTTTCCCTTTGTTGTTGTTAGGTGCCGTGGAGTCGGTATCCGACTCACAGCAACCCTCATAGGGTTTTCAATGGCTGACTGTTTCAGGATTGTCTTGGGAGTGGATGGCCAGGCCCTTCTCCCATTTTTGCAGTGCTGGGAATCGAACTCAGGACTTCAGAGACTGCAGCACAGCGCTCTACCCACTGAGCTAAATCCCAGCCCATGCTTTTTCTTTAGCAGCAGAAAACACTGTGGGAGGCTCACGTTCACCTGAGGTCAAAGAGCTGTGGGCGGCACTGCGCCCCAAGAACAGGGGGCATCTCATCTGTGGCCACAGAGGTGTGGGAGGGACGCTGAGTCACTTCCATCTCCCTGGGGCACTGGGCGGGGTCTGATGGACCCTGGTGGGCGGAGTCTGAGGGGGCTGGCCCAGGAGGCTCATTGCAGGGTGAGCTTGGGGCGGGGATGGGGAAGGGAAGAACACGGGCGCCGGCTGACTGCGCCTCCTGGACCCCAAGCCTGAGACGGGACAGTATTGGAAGAAGGGCCTTCGCAGGTGGACTGAACGAGGAGTGTGGAGATGGAGCCGCCCTGGGCCGCCCCGTGGCCTGAGTCCAAGGCCTGGGGTGCCAGGGAGAGACAGACACGGGGAGGCCGGGGAAGGCCATATGGAGACAGGAAGGCGGCCACAAGTTTTGGGAGCCACCGGCAGAAGCTGCAGGAGGCAGGAGGCCCCTCCTGGACTCCAGAGGGCGTGGCCCGCCCACACCTTGACTCTGGCCTCTGCCCTCCAGCACCTAATCTACAGCAGTCAATTACAGCAGCCCCAGGGCTCGAGGCCAGGAGGGAGGCGGCACTGCGCTGGAGACCATGCTCAGTGACCCCCGGCCCCATGTGACACCATACAGGCTGGAGTGGATGTCAGCAGAGCCTGACCACAGGGGAAGACGTTCTCGGAGGGGACACTTGCCAGGGCTGCAGCTGCTCTCTGACCTCTGGGTGTCCCGCCCCCAGGTCGTAGGGGCTTGCCCGGCCCTGGGCCACGTATGCTCAGCCACTCCATCTGCCCACGGGCTGCCGTGGGCTGTCACCTCCTGCCCTCTAATTGAACAAGACAGGGCTCCTCAGGCCCGTGCAACCTTTCCAAGTGGGCCACTAGTGCGCCGGCCCCGCCACCGGTGTCCCGGAGAGCCGGGTGGCAACACTAGCCAGATTCAGGCATGGTGGGTGCTGCACAGGCCCAGGCCACGGGCAGCCTTGGGGTGGGGAGGCCGGAGGGACCCCCAGCCTTGGCCTCCACCTTTGTAAATGCAGAGCGCAGTGCGCCACCCCCCTCTCCTGACCGCGATGGCTGCTCCCACTTTCCTCAGGACAGAGTCCTGCTCCAAAGGACCCTCGCCGAGACCCTCACCCTCGAGGGCCCTAGGGGTGGCCTGCAGAAGCCTTCGAGAGTCCTCGGGGGCCCCCAACTTGGCCCTGGGATGGGGACACCGAGGAGGGAGAGAGAGCCCACTCAGGAGTCAGCGCCCACCCTCGCCTTCCCCCCTCTTGCCCCCAGTCCAGCCCTTCTTCTGGGCTCCGTGATTTCCCCTCCCTGGTGGCTCCTGAGCCCACTCACTTCTTGCCCCACCCCAGCTGGGCCACTCACCGTGGCCTTTCCCCTGACCACGGCAGGGACCCTCCCTGTCCACTTCAGCCAAAGTAGTCTCCAGAAACCTGCCTCCCAAAGCTATGCCCAGCAGCCGCACCAAGGGCCTGGTAGGAAAGCTTGCAGTCTACCCGGCTGTCAGAGCCCCGCCCACACAGCTGTCCCCCGAGGCCCGTGCCTGGTCCCCTCCCTGCACCTTTGCTGGAGCTGTCTTCACCGGAATTCCTTCCTCCTCCTCACCTACTGCTGAACTCCTATCCATCCTTCCGTACCCTGGGAGTTGCACCCTGCCCACTCGGTTGGCGAAGTGCTTTCCGCAAGCCCTCCGAGCTGGCCACACAGGTCTCCAGAGTCCCAGTGCCTCTGGACCCCCCAGGCACACACAGCCTTCCTGGCTTCAGGCTCGAGGCCCCTCCTTCCTGAGCACAGGAAGAGACAGGAGGGGAGGGGGGAAGTGCCCCGTGGGCAGCGGCCCCAGGTGGTGCTGGGAGCCTTGCTCTCGAGGTCCAACATGAATGATGAGGCCCAGCACACCAGAGATCGATCGCTCATTCCTGTGATCGATCCCAGACTGGAACAAGCTGCTTCCGCCTCCCCAAGAGGGCCAGCACCCCTCCTGCCCGGCCCACGCCAGCCCTCAGGCTGCGACAAGCCAGCAAGTCATACCTGGCTGTGCCTCAGGGGACACCCAAGGAGGCCAAGGGAGCCCTAGACACATGTCCAGTACAGGGGAGGTGTGGGCACCCGTGATACAGCAGCCAGACACCAGCCTGTGGAACTGTGGGCCCCGGTGCCCCCTTGCTGTGTGGCCCAGGCCAAGTCACTCAACCCTCTGGTCCCCACAGGGGACCAGAAAGCATGAAAGCAGAAAGCATGAGCCCCGCTTGGCCTCCCAGGAGCAGATGTTGTACCTCGTAGATGACCGGGCTGCACCTGCCTCAAGGGCATGGATTACCTCACGCCTCACTGAGCCGGCGCCCCGGAGGGCCTGGCCCAAATCTCCTCATCTCCCTGCGTGTCCCTCCTTGCCTCCATGGTGGGAATAAACCAGGTGGGCAGACAAGTGGGGAGGTGGATGGGGGGGTGGATGGATAGATGTGTGGGTGGGTGGACAGGTGTGTGGATAGGTGGGTGGATGAGTGGGTAGATGGCTGCATAGGTGGGTGGGTGGATGGGTAGACATGTGGGTGGACAAGTGGGTGAATGGGTGGGTAGATGGGTGGATGGATGGATGAATGGATAGGTGGATGGGTGAGTGGGGAGGTGGGTGGATGGACAAGTGGATGGGTGGGTGGACAGGTGAGTGGAGGGATGGATAGGTGGACGGGTGGGTGGGTGGACAGGTGGGTAGATGAGTGGGTGGTAGGTGGAATGAGTCAATGCCTGGCTAAGTGAAGGGATGGGTGGCGGCATGGGCTGAAGGAGGACGCAATGTCCAGACGCAGTGGCATGGTCTGATTCCTGAAGCAGTGAGCAACCCTGGGCAGTTGGGGGTGGCAGAGTCTCTGCAAGGGTGGTGGGACCCTGGGGTGACATGTCCCCCAGACCCATGCCTAGGCATGGTGTGGCCCCTGTCATGTGCTTTCTGGGGACACAGACTCCTCCAAGGGTGGAGTCAGCTTCGAAGCTGACAGCGTCAGGCAGCCGGGCAGCTCTTCCAAGTCACGCTGGCCACTGCTGACCCGTATCTAAAAGATGGCAGTGTTCAGACAGTGCCAAGCCCAGTGCAGGGTGACAGTCCTGGGTCCCCGGTTTGGAGCAATGCAAAGGCCTCTCCCTTCCCCGGATGGGCGGGGGACGCTGGAGCCTGTGTAGAGCAGAAGGTCCCAGAACACGTGGCCGGAGGCACAGCGATTGCTCATTCCCAGTGGCTGCCACGTGGCAGGACGTGGCCCTGCACCTGGGGACGTTGCCTTCGGTCCTCTTGGTTCCTGAGAAGCGCGTCCTCACCTCCGGCTGGCTCCACCGTTAACCCCGAGGCTTCTGCCTGCCCAGGCTGGTGTGGCCCCTCCCATGCCACAGCCCTTCTGTTCCTCCTGCCGTAGCAGCTGAAGTCACAGGGCTGCGCCACCCTCCCTCCACCAGGCTGCTCCCTTCTGAGGGTGACCCTGCAGCCCTGCCGCATCTGTCCCCCATGTGGTTGCTATACTGACCCTCGTGGCCCGAGGCCTCCGCGTCTTCAGCCGCCATTCTGGGCTGAGTAGCGTCCCCATAGACCCACGTCCTCCTGAAACCTCAGCACGTGGCCTTATTTGGAAGGTTTCACAGATGTAGTGGGCTGGGATTTGGCTCAGTGGGTAGAGCGCTGCTCTGCAGTCTCTGAGGACCCGAGTTAAATTCCCAGCACTGCAAAAATGGGAGAAGGACGTGGCAATCCACTCCCAAGGCAATCCCAAAATAGTCAGCCATTGAAAACCCTATGAGGGTCGCTATGAGTCGGATACCGACTCGACGGCACCTAACAACAACAGATGTAGTGAGCGAGGTTAAATGAGGCCATTCCTTAAAGCGACAGGAGTGGCCTCTTTCTAAGGTGAGTCGAGACCCAGAGACTCATACAGGCCATGCAACGTTGGGGGCCGGCAGCTGCATGCAGCAAAGGCAGGACAGAGCCCCCTGGGGACCCACCCCGATCTCGGGCTGGTGGCCTGAGGACTTTGAGGCAATGCATTTCTGCCGTCGGAAGGTCCAGCTTGGGGCCCTCGCATGGCACCCAGTGGAACGAGTTCATATGAGTTAACGGTGCGCCTAGCCTCAGCCTCACCTCATTCCCAGGCCCACCTCCCTGTCCTGAGCCCTCCTTCCCCCACCTGCCACTCTAGCACCCTGGCTCAGCCATGCTGGGCCACCTCCTCCCCAGACCTCCAAGTCACAGCAGCAAATGGGTGGCTCAGGGCCAGCCCTGTAACTGAGCAAGCAAGATGGGAAGAGGGGCTGACCACAGGCCCTTTGCACCGATGGAACGCTCTGAAGGTCAGGCCAACCCTGGCTCCCCATGGAGCGGCCTCAATTCCCCTGGAGACCTGCGAGGCCAGGCCTGGACCCGAGCCCAGGTCGGCACGCTTTTCACTTCAGCCGGCACTCGACCCCCCCACACCCGCCCAGCTAGCCTCGCCCTCTTGCTGCCTGGGCCCTGGGCAGCGCTCCTGCTCATCCGGCCCACCCAGGGTGCTCCCAGTCTTCGAGGGGGTCCCTGTCTCCAGCCTGGTGAAGGTGACTCTAGGTGGGCTGCCAAGCAGCGCTCAGGGAAGGAGCGGGGAGCTCCCTGGCTGGCCTGGAGGCACAGCGGTGTTGTGCCGGCTCTTCCTGCTGCACGCGGGGCTCCTGTGCGCCCCAGGTTGCTCCCATTCTGCAGATGGGAAAACAAACAGCATCTGGACATTGCGCCCTCCTTCAGCCCATGCCACCACCCATCCCTCCACTTAGCTGGGCATTGACTTATTCACCACCTACCGCCCACTCATCCACCCACCTGTCCACCCACCCACCCACTTGTCCATCCACCCACCTCCCCACTCACCCATCCACCTATCCATTCATCCATCCCTCCACCCATCTACCCACCCATTCACCCACTTGTCCACCCACGTCTACCCATCCACCCACCCACATATGCAGCCATCTACCCACTCATCCACCCACCTATGCACACACCTGTCCACCCACCCACACATCTATCCATCCACCCCCCCATCCACCTCCCCACTTGTCCGCCCACCTGGTTTATTCCCACCATGGAGGCAAGGAGGGACACGCAGGGAGATGAGGAGATTTGGGCCAGGCCCTCCGGGGCGCCGGCTCAGTGAGGCGTGAGGTAATCCATGCCCTTGAGGCAGGTGCAGCCCGGTCATCTACGAGGTACAACATCTGCTCCTGGGAGGCCAAGCGGGGCTCATGCTTTCTGCTTTCATGCTTTCTGGTCCCCTGTGGGGACCAGAGGGTTGAGTGACTTGGCCTGGGCCACACAGCAAGGGGGCACCGGGGCCCACAGTTCCACAGGCTGGTGTCTGGCTGCTGTATCACGGGTGCCCACACCTCCCCTGTACTGGACATGTGTCTAGGGCTCCCTTGGCCTCCTTGGGTGTCCCCTGAGGCACAGCCAGGTATGACTTGCTGGCTTGTCGCAGCCTGAGGGCTGGCGTGGGCCGGGCAGGAGGGGTGCTGGCCCTCTTGGGGAGGCGGAAGCAGCTTGTTCCAGTCTGGGATCGATCACAGGAATGAGCGATCGATCTCTGGTGTGCTGGGCCTCATCATTCATGTTGGACCTCGAGAGCAAGGCTCCCAGCACCACCTGGGGCCGCTGCCCACGGGGCACTTCCCCCCTCCCCTCCTGTCTCTTCCTGTGCTCAGGAAGGAGGGGCCTCGAGCCTGAAGCCAGGAAGGCTGTGTGTGCCTGGGGGGTCCAGAGGCACTGGGACTCTGGAGACCTGTGTGGCCAGCTCGGAGGGCTTGCGGAAAGCACTTCGCCAACCGAGTGGGCAGGGTGCAACTCCCAGGGTACGGAAGGATGGATAGGAGTTCAGCAGTAGGTGAGGAGGAGGAAGGAATTCCGGTGAAGACAGCTCCAGCAAAGGTGCAGGGAGGGGACCAGGCACGGGCCTCGGGGGACAGCTGTGTGGGCGGGGCTCTGACAGCCGGGTAGACTGCAAGCTTTCCTACCAGGCCCTTGGTGCGGCTGCTGGGCATAGCTTTGGGAGGCAGGTTTCTGGAGACTACTTTGGCTGAAGTGGACAGGGAGGGTCCCTGCCGTGGTCAGGGGAAAGGCCACGGTGAGTGGCCCAGCTGGGGTGGGGCAAGAAGTGAGTGGGCTCAGGAGCCACCAGGGAGGGGAAATCACGGAGCCCAGAAGAAGGGCTGGACTGGGGGCAAGAGGGGGGAAGGCGAGGGTGGGCGCTGACTCCTGAGTGGGCTCTCTCTCCCTCCTCGGTGTCCCCATCCCAGGGCCAAGTTGGGGGCCCCCGAGGACTCTCGAAGGCTTCTGGAGGCCACCCCTAGGGCCCTCGAGGGTGAGGGTCTCGGCGAGGGTCCTTTGGAGCAGGACTCTGTCCTGAGGAAAGTGGGAGCAGCCATCGCGGTCAGGAGAGGGGGGTGGCGCACTGCGCTCTGCATTTACAAAGGTGGAGGCCAAGGCTGGGGGTCCCTCCGGCCTCCCCACCCCAAGGCTGCCCGTGGCCTGGGCCTGTGCAGCACCCACCATGCCTGAATCTGGCTAGTGTTGCCACCCGGCTCTCCGGGACACCGGTGGCGGGGCCGGCGCACTAGTGGCCCACTTGGAAAGGTCGCACGGGCCTGAGGAGCCCTGTCTTGTTCAATTAGAGGGCAGGAGGTGACAGCCCACGGCAGCCCGTGGGCAGATGGAGTGGCTGAGCATACGTGGCCCAGGGCCGGGCAAGCCCCTACGACCTGGGGGCGGGACACCCAGAGGTCAGAGAGCAGCTGCAGCCCTGGCAAGTGTCCCCTCCGAGAACGTCTTCCCCTGTGGTCAGGCTCTGCTGACATCCACTCCAGCCTGTATGGTGTCACATGGGGCCGGGGGTCACTGAGCATGGTCTCCAGCGCAGTGCCGCCTCCCTCCTGGCCTCGAGCCCTGGGGCTGCTGTAATTGACTGCTGTAGATTAGGTGCTGGAGGGCAGAGGCCAGAGTCAAGGTGTGGGCGGGCCACGCCCTCTGGAGTCCAGGAGGGGCCTCCTGCCTCCTGCAGCTTCTGCCGGTGGCTCCCAAAACTTGTGGCCGCCTTCCTGTCTCCATATGGCCTTCCCCGGCCTCCCCGTGTCTGTCTCTCCCTGGCACCCCAGGCCTTGGACTCAGGCCACGGGGCGGCCCAGGGCGGCTCCATCTCCACACTCCTCGTTCAGTCCACCTGCGAAGGCCCTTCTTCCAATACTGTCCCGTCTCAGGCTTGGGGTCCAGGAGGCGCAGTCAGCCGGCGCCCGTGTTCTTCCCTTCCCCATCCCCGCCCCAAGCTCACCCTGCAATGAGCCTCCTGGGCCAGCCCCCTCAGACTCCGCCCACCAGGGTCCATCAGACCCCGCCCAGTGCCCCAGGGAGATGGAAGTGACTCAGCGTCCCTCCCACACCTCTGTGGCCACAGATGAGATGCCCCCTGTTCTTGGGGCGCAGTGCCGCCCACAGCTCTTTGACCTCAGGTGAACGTGAGCCTCCCACAGTGTTTTCTGCTGCTAAAGAAAAAGCATGGGCTGGGATTTAGCTCAGTGGGTAGAGCGCTGTGCTGCAGTCTCTGAAGTCCTGAGTTCGATTCCCAGCACTGCAAAAATGGGAGAAGGGCCTGGCCATCCACTCCCAAGACAATCCTGAAACAGTCAGCCATTGAAAACCCTATGAGGGTTGCTGTGAGTCGGATACCGACTCCACGGCACCTAACAACAACAAAGGGAAAAGCAGGAGACACCTGCCCAGGACAGCGTCCCAAAGAGAGGCTGTGGGTGGGCACGCGGCCACAGGGGCCTTCGCACAGGCCCAGCCACAGCGTCCCTCACAGGCACCTGCTGGCCATGCCCAGGTGCACCCTCCCAGGCTGCCCCTCTAGCCTCCGCAGGACCCTCCCTCCTCCACGCCACCACGCAAAGCCTGGAGGCCTCAGCGCAGGCTGCCCTCTTCCCACCTGACCCTCAGCCCCTTGATCAGGCCCCACCCAGATTCCAGGCTCTTTACCTCTCCTCACTGTGACCCCTGCCATCCATCTCCCCTGTCTTCCTGTCTCTGCCCATCTCGGCTCTGCCTTGTCGGTCCTCAAAAGCCCATGCCTGCTGCAGCCAAGCCAGCGCACGCCGGGTTTCTCAGGAAGCACGGTGTCCCCATGCCCTGCCTGCGCCCCTGGCACACCCTCCCCGCTCCAGTCCTCCTGACCTCCTCACCCTGCCCTGCCCTTTGCCTCACTCCTGTGGGACCTGCCCATGTGTCTCCAGAGCCCAGGCTAAGGGCACCTGAGTCCTTGGTGCCCAGCCCAGGCCCTGGCTCAGGCCCCCCTTCTCGTCCCCCACCAGCTCCTGCTCCAGCCTGGCCCCTGGGGGTCCTGCTTTGCCTGGTCCCCCGTGTGCGCGGGCCCTGAAGGCTCTGTCTGTACCTGCTGCTCATCATGGGGGTGGGGAAGCAGACCTGGAGTCTCCACTGGCCCCTTCCGGCCCAGCTGACACCTGCCCTGTTGTGGACAGGGAAGAAAGGCTGAGAAACACTCCCCAATGGGGGCTTCCCTGGCCATGCTCCAGGGAAAGGAGGGAGGGGTATCTCCGGAGCATCACGTGGACACCTGTGGGGCGCATGCCTCCTGGTCCAGCCCAGATGTTCAGATGGGCGGTGCTGCCACACACACAAATACTAAACACAATTCACTCGGGACCCTCAGGTGAGGGGTGCGGACTCCTACAGCCCTTGGGACACCGGCGGAGATGGGAGAAAGGAAAAGCCCCAGGCACCTTTGCCTTGTGGGGACAAACACAGCTCTTTATTTCTCTGCCCTTTATCAGGGCAGAGAGAAAACCTAAGGCATATAGGTTTAAGTGCTAGCAGCTCTTATACAGTGTCAAGGGCAGATGCTTCCATGTTGGTGGTCTCGGGGGAGAGTGAGTTCTTTCCTTGTTGATGGTTGCGACGGGAGAGCATTCTTTCCTCACCAGAAGGTCTGGGCAAGAAAGTGGAGGGGCACTCATGTTTCCTCATGAGTGATCCGGGTGAAAAAGGCGAGTTGTTTCCTTGCCGATGGTCCGGGCAAGAAAAGGGGGGTCTTTCCTTGTTTGTTGTCTAAGGTCCCGGGGAAAAAGTCCAGCTGCTGCAGTGCAGCTCCTTATATAGTTCGCCCACTGAATGGCCTGAGCCAATCAGCTTTGAGTCCAATTGTCCAGTCAGGTTCCGGGGCTTTGTGAAGGCTTTTGTACAAACGTCCAATCAAGTTACTTTCATGTTCCCTAGATTTAGCCGTTTTCCCAGTTTAGGGGTTTATGCCAATTTCCTCCCAATTTCTCCCTATAGACACGGGGGGGTGGACGTGCCCGGCTAAACACAGAGGCGAGAGTGGACTTAACGCAACGAAGCAGAGGCAGGGGCACAAGGAAGGAGTGAGTGGGAGGAGGCAGGGCAATGATCAGGTGTCAGGTGACACAGGCAGAGACAAGGAGGAAGGGTGGACAGCCAGGTGGAGTCAGCTCTGGATCTCAGAGAGCGAGAAGGCAGAACACACGCCCGTGCCAGGTGGCTGGACGAGAGATGAGGGGCGGGTGGGCGAGAGGCAGTAGCTACGGCGTGAGATGGAGACGTGTCGTTGTTTTTGTTGTCAGGTGCCGTCGAATTGTGTCCGACTCACAGTGACCCTCACAGGGTTTTCATTGGCTGATTGTTTTGGGATTGGCTCGGGAGTGGAATGCCAGGTCCTTCTCCTGGAGATAGAGACATGGACGGAGAGAAAAAACCACGAGTTTCCTGCCGCTGCCACCACAGGCCCCCGGTGTCACTTCATTTGGAAGGGGCACCGTGGGTGGATTGCTCATTCTCGCCTTGTGCACACGGGGACTCTGAGGACAACAGGCTGCCGTGTGGCTGAGATAACAGAAGCCCCATCTCAGCATGGGATCTGTGACAAGACTGACCTTGTCCCAGGTAACTGGAGCCTCCGAGAGGCCTCCAGCTTCAGAGGCTGTTAAGCGGAGACCCAGCTCCTCCACCTCCGCGCCTGGCCTCAGGACATCCTCTCAGAGGCTGCGAATGGCCACCACGGCAGGTGCGTCCCAGCAGGTACGACAGGCTCAGGGGACAGGAGAGACTGCGGGGCTCTCAGGGCCGCAGGGAGGAGTCTGTGTGCCCACGTGACGGTCGCCAGAGCCGCCCGCAGGGTGGCCCTTCCCAAAGTTGCTGGCAGGACATGGGGTCACCCAGTGCCATCTGGGCCCTGCCAGCATGAAGGATGGGCTACGGGCCTGGGTGCCCGGCGCTCCCACCCGTGCTGGGCTTTCCTGGTGGTGGAGGAGAGCGGGGTCCAGCCCAGCGGCAGCACTGTGGTGTGGCCGGGCGGGGAGGCGGGGAGGCCGGGCAGGCCCTCGCCTGGTTCTGCTCCTTGCCTCGCGCTCCACAGCCAGCTGCAGTCTGGATTGTTCTTCAAGGCTGGGTTCATGAGAGGAAATGTTCTCATCGACAGATCTGCAGGCAGACGGCGCTGGTTTTAATATCCAGTGCCGCGGGGAAGGGGGACGGGCCGCGCCCGCAGGCAAAGGGCGGGCGCTCTCCCACACTGCCCAGGAAATGAAACGCCTGTTTTCCTCTCCTGGACAATGGCTCCGCTAATCAGTCATCAGCCGGGCACAGCGAGCAGAGGGCCAGGGCCGGGCCACACAGGGAGGGGCACTGTGGAGCACAGCCCTGGCTGCCGCCTGGCCTCAGGTTCCGGCTCTGTGAAATGGGAACAATGCGAGGGAGGGGCGGGCAGACCGGCACCACCTCTAAGCCCTGCACACACTCAGGGCTGGCAAAGGCCAGGAGATGCCCGGGGCCCAATCAACCCAGCTGGAAATAGGGCTGCGGGCCCTTTGTAGGATTTCTCAGGTGGTTCCCAAATTTGAGAGGAAGATGGGAATATGAGGGCCCCCTAAAGCCCAACAGCCCCGGAAGGCTAAGGTCTGCCCTCTGAGTCTAGCCCATCTGGGGTACTCACTGCCTACGTTTGCTTGGGCCTTCGGGTCTGGGACAGGACAATCCTACATCGGCATGTTGGTGGGACAGGCCACCTTCGGAGTGGACAGACTACAGGAAGGGGTTGATAGGGACGGGTGAGGAGAGCTGGCTGTGTGTGACTGTGTACAGGGCCTCACGGGGTGGACCACAAGTGGGCGAAGCCACAGGTGGGGCTGGAGAGAGCCGCGTGGGTGTCCCCAGGCATCCTAAGGGAGGACAAGCGGCCTGACTGGCTGGCCCAGGTCCCAGAGCACAGCTTCTTCCATCCCCTTGCTGCCTCCTGTCCCAGCAGCCACTGCCCTGCTGGAGGCAGAGGGGACCAGGGCCAGCGGCCAGTACCCAGCCCGGCACCCAGCGGGCTCTGAGGCAGCACATCTAAGGCCCCAGGCTGAGCTGCTGGGCTCCCCACACCCGGCCCACCAGCGGCCTGTTTTAGGGAGGGAGGAGGGAGGGGGAAGCAGGGAGGACGGAGGAGGGAGCTCCTTGCTCCAGTGCTGTCCTCATCACGGAGGCAGCAGGCAGGTGTAGCCCCAGCGCCATCCTTGGCACCTGGCACTGACCAGGCCCTCAGCCCACGCCCAGCCTGGCCACCCTGGTTGACAGCACCGCTGGGCTTCTGGTGAATGTCATTGGGTGGGGAGAGCACCCAGCGGTCCTAGCGGTCACGGTCCCTGGAGTCTGGGCCGCACGGCCTCTGAAACCCAGGCCCAGCCAGGGTGTCTGCCCGAGTCCAGGTGCTGGGACCAGCTGTCATCCTTCTCACTCCTCAACCCAAGGGAGCAGACAGTGCCTGCACAATGCTCATGTCAGGGTGACCCCTGACCCCATGACCCCTGACCCCACGGCAGGCTTCCCCTGACTAAAGGCCTCCTGGAAACAAGCACCTTGCCCTCCTGGCTGGGCCTGGGCTGGAGGCAGAGCCCGTCCTGGTGGTTGGAAGGATACAGGGGAGCAGCGTGGCCTGGAGGAGGCGTAGGGCAAGTGCACGTGTGTGTGAGTGCAAGTGCCTGCGGGTGAATGCACATGTGTGTGCAAGTGTGTGCGTGCATTGTGTGAGCACGCGTGCCGTGCCACAGGCTCAGGGAGAGCCAGGCCCCCCCAGGGGCTCACAGCCTTCTCTGCCACCACCTGCTGCCTCGCTATCTCTGCCGCGTCCATCACTGTGGACCCCTCGCTCTCTGTCCCTCCTCCCCTACCTGCTCTGATTCCCAAGGCTCTCTGCGCCCCTACCAACCTCATCTTCTTCCCCAAACCCTTTGCAGGGCCTCTGGGATCCGGCAGAGCCCCCAGGACGCTGGCCTGGTCTGCACAGCCCAGCCACCTTCTGGGCCCTACAAAAACTTCCTGAACTGAGATGCTGCCCTTCAAGGGAGGCCCCACACCTCGGGACAGGCCTCTTCCATGGGAGTTCCTCAGGTGGCCCCAACCAGTGACCCCACTCTGGTCCCAGCTCTCTCTCCTCCAGGCTCCATCGACTGCTGTCCCCAGAGCCACGCCAGAGCCAGGTTCCGAGCCTCGTCCTCTGACCCTCCTGCCTCTTTCCAAACTCTGCCCCCAGCACCTGCCTTCCCCAGGGTCAGGCCCCCCATCCTCTCTTCTTCCTACTGTCCATGTGTCCATCCTGAGACAGACAGCTGCAGAGCCATCCCCCCGTGTGATCCATCTAATCCTAGCATGCTCTCCACCTGACCTGTGCCCACGGCCTCTGCATTGTTCTGGGTGGGGGCCAGGAGGCTGGGGTGCAGCTCCGGGGCAGAGGGAGGCTGACCATGTTTGCGGCCTTGGATTCAGCCGCAGCACCAACACAAAACCACAAAACCCAAAAGCAAGCGCCGTCCACTTTCCTCTCCAGACGCCTGCCTCCCCTCAGCCTGCGCCAGTCTCTTCCTCCTCTCGGCTGGAAGCTACTGGTTGCCCCACCTGCGGACCCGCGTTGTCAGCTTTCCACCCTAGGCTTCCATCCGGGCTCCTTCCTTCCTTTGGCTTTCAGGTCCCCAGTTTGCCTACTGGGGGTTGAACCCAGGGCCTCGAGCCTGCATGCTCTGCAAGTGCTGGACCACTGAGCTGCACCCCCAGCCCATTTCTTTACTTTTTGAGACAGGGTCTCGCTAAGTCACACAGACTGCCTCTGGTCTCGAACTTGTGATCCTCCTGCCTCCGCCTCCCGAGCCGCTGGGATTAAAGGCGTGAGCCACTGCACCCAGCACACATGTCTCTCTTTTCAGGGTCCTGGGCTCAGCCTCGGACCTCTGGCCTTCACGTCCCCTGACGCTGGCCCAGCCTCCAGGCCCGCATCAGCTCAGAGACCCTGTCCACAAACACCAAGGGGATGGAAGTGGCAGATTATCCTCGTCCACTGGCACCCGTGAGAACTGCGCTGCAGTCAAGGTTGGTGACAAGCCGTCTCTGGAGCATTCCGCAGGCGGGGGCTGCCCAGCCCGGGTGCCGCTCGAAGCCCAGGCCCCTTCATGGCGGACTACTTTAGTAGGGCACCTGCTCTGTTGGTTTTCTGCATCCTGTACAATGGGAATGACGGAGGCATTTCTTCGGGGTGCTGTGCTGGCTGGCCAAGTCTATTTGCCAAGCCCTCAGAGCCGGAGAACCGGGGCCACCACTATGGCTCACGGAAGTGACAAGGAACCCTGGGGGTCCCCCACATAGCTTGGGGAGCAAGGCTGGACCCTCTGCTTTCCCAAGGCAGTGCAGCCGCTGCCAGAGTGCACCATGGGCCATCCTTCCAAAGGCAGCTCCGGGCTCTCCCCCACAGGCCTCAATGCCCCCAGCCCTGCCTCTGTCCCCCACCTAGAGGCCAGGGCCACCAGGTGGCCCCCTCTCTGCTGTGACTCATGGGAGCTGTCCAGCCCATCAGCAGGCCACCCAGCAGGTCCACAGGCAAATAAGGCCTCTGAGTGGGACTGTCACCACAGCTGACATCTTCTGAGTAGGTCGCCCTGGTCCAGGTTCTCTGCAAATGTTGTTGTTGTTGTTAGGTGCCCTCGAGTCGAGTCCGACTCATAGCAACCCTCATGGGGTTTTCAGTGGCTGTTTCGGGATTGCCTTGGGAGTGGGTTGCCATGTCCTTCTCCCATCTCCACAAATGAGAGAGGAATTAAGGGGCAGCAAGCACTTCCTGCTGCTCCTGGCAGAGCCCTGCCTGCAGAACAGAGCGGTGTGTGATTAGGAGCCATGGCCGGGGCCGCGCAAGTATCAGCTGGGGCGGGAACTGCAGGGTGTGGGGTGCAGGATCCAGAGGGCAGGGGCCAGGGTACATGATGCGGGAGTGCAGAATACAGGGTTCAGGATGCAGGGGGCACAGCGCAGGATACAGGGGGGCAGGGTGCGGGGTACAGGATGCAGGGTTCAGGATGCAGGGGGCATGGGGGCGGGGCGTGGGGTGTGGGGTGCAGGGGTTGAGAGCCAGCAGCCCAATGTCCCCCCACCCCCCTCAGTCTGCAGAGCATCCCAAGTGATAGAAGCCTGAAGCCCCTCCCAGAGCATGCGGCTGTGCCCTGGGCTACTGACGCCACCTCCCTGGACCCCGCCTCCTGCCTAGGAGCGCCGATTACAGAGTCTGCTTCTCAGGCTGTCAGAGCGGCATGCGGTTGTAATTACAAATTGATTCAGTAATTTGGGGAATTAATTCATTAAATGAGCACAGCCTCGGCATAGCCAAAATAAGAGGGTGTTGGTGGGGGGAAGCTTGGCATGCCACCTGGCGTTCACAGGCCAGCTGGGGGCGAGGGGAGCCTGGCCCCAGTACTGTGGGACCCTCGTCCTGTGCTGTCCCAAGGCTCCTTGGCCTCTGCTCCTGCGACTGCCATTTTCCCTGACCTGGGTGGCACCAGCCCTTCTTGCTGGTCTCTTGCCCAGCAGGTGTTTCCTGCAGAGGTGCTGTGCCACAATGTTCCTGGCCTCTACCCCCAGCAGGAATGGTGCCGCTTTCAGGAAGTCCTCCAGGCTGCCTCCATGCCTGCTTCCCTCTCTCAGGCCTGCTGGGAGCGAGCCTCCTCCTCGGCATGCGTGGCTCCCTCTGTGCTGGGGAATGGGCACTGGCCAAGACTGGTAAGCAGGGCTCCCGCAGCTTGTGACACTGGCCTGGATTTGGTCAGGGAACAAGAGGCCTGTCCCCAGGAGAGAGGATAGATGGGAGCCTTGTGCCTATAGGCACTGGCAGCTCTTAATTTCTCTGCCTTGAAGCCTGCAAAGCCAGGGTTGTAGTGGGCCCTGCTCAGGTCCTGGGATTGGCTCTGTCAGCACCCAGCAGTGGGTGAGGAGGGACAGCCAGAGAGAGGAGAGAGACAGAGACCAGAGAGCTATAAAGACGGGGGGGGGGGGGAGATACAGCTACAGAGACAGATGTAGGGGGAAATTGGGAGGAAATTGGCAAAAAAACAAAAAACAAACAACAACAACAACAAAAAACCCAAAACTGGGAAAACAGCTTTAGAAGATCTGGTTAGTAAATTTGAAATCTAGGGAAAATGAAAGTAACTTCATTGGACATTTGTACAAAACCCTTCATAACTCCCCCGAACCTGATCGGACCATTGGACTCAAAGCTGATTGGCTCAGGCCATTTGGGGCGAGCTATATAAGGAGCTGCACTGCAGCAGCTTGCTCTCTCTGTTGCGGACTACCAACTAGACGAGAACTCTCTCTTCATCGGACTACCGACTAGATGAGAACTCTCCATCTGACCACCGAAGAAGATAGAACTCTCTCTCCTCGTGACCACAGAGACCAGGACAACTAGACGGCGCTCTCAAGGAGTGACAGACTACAAGCAACCTGAGGAAAGCCTCTTGGACCCAGCGCCAAGAGGCCGAAGCTGAAGACAGTCTCTGGACCCAGCACCGGAGGCAGAAGAGCCATGGCGGCCCCCCACCCCCGAGGCAGCATACAGCTGCAGCACTTAGGCCGCTGGCACTTGTTATAGCTGTACACTTTGGGTTTCTCCCCGCCCTTATCGGGGCAGAGACAATAAAGAACTATGTTTGTCCCCGCAAGGCAAAAGTACCCAGGACTATTTCCTTTCTCCCGTCTCCACTGTCATTCCCGAGGGCTGCAAGAGTCTGCGCCCCTCACTCAAGTGCCCCGAATGAGTTGTGTTTAGTATGTGTATGTGTGGTGACACCACCCATCTGGACATCTGGGCCGGACCGGAAGGTGCACGCCCCACAGACAGAGACAGAGATGAGAGAGACAGAGAGAGGGAGAGACAGGGATGAGACAGACAGAGAGATTGGAGATGGAGAGACAGAGAGACAGGGATGAGACAGACAGAGAGATTGGAGATGGGGAGACAGAGGCAGGGAGGCAGAGAAGCAGAGGGAGCAGTTAGATGGGGCAGGGAAGAGCTGCGCAGCCACAGGTCTGGGGCCCTGTGTGCCTCGACCTCTCCTTCCCACCCTGCTTCCGGTGTGTGGCCAGGAGCATCGCCCGTGGCTGGGCTTCCCCCTTTGTGGAGGCCGGGGTAAGTTCATCCCCAGATACTTTGCAGAGCCCTGGCTGGTGGCATCATGGGGCTGGCAGGCTGCAAAGAGAGCTCCAGTCCCTGGTGGGCTTGGGCTGTGCCCGCTCCACCCCTCAGTGAGCCAGCACTCAGGAGCAGCTCTGGGAGCCCAGGCACCATGGCACAGGCTGGGATCTGGGCTGCGGCGGCCGGCGGCCCACTGTGAGTGTACTCCCCCACGTTGGCTCCTGTGGTCACTCAGCGGACACCTCACCTGGGTGCCCACTGTGTGCTGGGCATGGCCTGCCAGAGTCAGCCTGCCAAGCTGATGGGGTGGGCATCTACACCACGCTGGGCACTGTGCTGCCTCAGTTTACCCACGGTGAGCCAGAGGCAACAGCTGGAACACCTGCCTGGCAGAGCACCCAGGTGGGCTGAGGGGGTTCTGGGGGCCACTCCAGTCCCCCCAGGAGTCAGCAAGTGTGCATGGCCCTCTTCTGCACTGTTACTAACTGTATCCCTCACGTCTGGTTTCCCACATGAGCACTCTGGTGGCACTGGCCCGCCTTCCTTGGGACGTTTCCAAGGAAAGTTCACAGTGGGTCTGACACCAGTCCCCCTCACTGTGGCCCCAAGCAGAGCCCATCATCTGCCCACCTCCCTTTGGGTTGGGCACCCCTCCTAACACCAGGATAGGCAGACTCTGCCCATTCATTCATTCCACAGGATGTGGCCCTGTCCTAGGATGGTGGTACGGTCCCAGGGCAGGTGGCTCATGGACAGGTGTCTGTCAGCAGGTCACGTGGCTCTGTCTTCTCAATAAGCCCACCCCTCCCCTTCTTTTTTTTTTTTTTCCAATACCGGAGGTTTAGCCCAGGGCCTCACACGTGCTGGGCGTGCACTCTACCACGGAGCTGCAGCCCCGCCCCCTTTTTATTTTGCATTCTGAGGCAGGGTCTCACCAAGTTGCACAGGCTGCCTGGCCTCGAATTTGCCATCCTCCCACCTTTTCCCC
>VMDO01025890.1:0-27559 GCA_007922755.1 Pedetes capensis | reverse complement strand
ACTTTTTCTACCACTTTGATTTTCTGTCAAATCCATACACACTTTTTGACATATGTGTCTTGATGGTAGTCAAAGGGTTAAGTCCCTTTTGACAATACAGACAAAAACTTCTTTCTCAACCCTTGATCTTCTAAGCAGAAATTGAATTTATTCAAATTCACCACACTACTAGGTCAAAAATATAACCTTCACAGGCTTGTATTTTCAGGTCAAGACTAAACACTCGTATTGGCCTTTTACTCTGTTTGTTAAAGGAGACACAACTGGCCTCAAAGTAGTATATGCAAGTAAACTGAATATGGCATTTTATCAAGGAAAGGTTAGAAACAAAAACCAGACAATCCCGTTAAAATCTGCAGTTAATGATTAACTGTATTTAGCAGTAAAGAACTGCCCAATTAAAGTCATCGAAAAGATATTTTTTTTCTGTTGTCAATATACCAAGAGTTCTTAAAAATCATGACAGTTCAGAGGTAATTGCATCTACAAGAAAATATATGTTGTCGTCGTTAGGTGTCCTCCAGTCCTGTCTGACGCAAAGCAACCCTCATGGGGTTTTCAATGGCTTATTGTTTTGGGATTGCTTAGGGAGTGAAGAACAATAAACAAGAAAACTGTGTCTGAAGAGGAACTAAAGCCATACTCTGGTAAATTCAAAGGGAAACCCACTACCACCTACAGTATCCAGATATTTAACTTATTTCCCATTCTTTAGTGCTTATAGCAAGAGCCCGAGTGCCATTTAAGCCTAAAATTTTATTAAAACTTAGCTGTCACTAGAAGTACCTACCAAATTAAGGAAAGAAAAGGAAAAAAATCAAACTACTCAGTTGTGGGGAAGAAGGAATGTGTGAATGAGGTGCTGGGGGAAGCAACAATGACAACTTTACTCTCTGGGAACAATTAAAAAATTAGACTTTGCCTATGACACAAGAATGACCCACAAGTAGGAAAACCAGAAAACTGATAAAGGGCTCTCTTTCAGTAAGTGCCTCGTGGCTGGTCTTTTCTCAAATGGCAACGGTTTGTCACACTGCAAACATGAAAACCATCACCAGTTGAACAGTGATTAGAAGGCTCAGGGACACCAATAGAATTACTGGAGTCTGCCTTCAGAGTAGCACAGGTAACAAAGTAGGAAGTGCTTACACGTGCTGTAAAAGCTTGTGTTCAGTGAGGGCACAGGCAATTCAAGTTCAGTCCAAGAACCACTATCCTTTTCAATTTGATGAAAAATTTAAGTTCAGGCTTCACCAGCAAATTGAATTTTCCCTATGTAGAGCTGCATTCTACCTACAATACACATACCTGCCTCAGAAGATCCCAGTGAAAACAGCATAAACTGACTACTGTGGAATAGACCTCCATATCACAAACCAATTTTAAGGTTCCAAATGACTGTGTAATAGGATGTATGATTGGTAATTACGCCAACATTTGGCAGCAAATCTCAGAATCAAATTTCCTTAGAAATTTTTGGCTTAAGTTTTATTTCTTAAAAAATCATCACGAGGTTAATATACGCTAAAAAGGTGGCAGGTTCTATCACATCTGATACAACTTAGGACCAGCACAGCCCAAACATATTAACAGGGCAATTATTTCGGCAACAGCAGCAACAGGCTACCTTAGGGAGAAGCTCCATTTCTGTATAAACTGAATTTAGGCACAAAATTTACCTGAGCGCCAATTTTAACATCCTGAAATGAAGTCAAGCAATTCTGACGTTTCAAAAGGATTTCAAATTTATTACCACTTTTCTAAATTATCATTCCCCTAAACACAAATGCTCATTAAAAAAAAAATTAAGATTTTCACCAATCTAAAAGTAGCTACTTGTTGTTACTTGTGGTCCAGTCGTGTCTGACTCATAGAGACCCTTGGGGATTGCCTCTGGAGTGGACTGCCATGTTCTTCTCCCATTTTTGCTGGGAATCGAACTCAGGACCTCAGAGACTGCAGAGTGGCGCTCTACCAACTGAGCTAAATCCCAGCCCTAAAAGTAGCTTGGAAGCCTCAAAAATAACTAAGGCAAAAGGTGCTGATGTGTCTAACAGTGACATTACCATAACTACGTGCAGGAGTCAATCCAAGGCTGACACCCCTCGCAGGTCAATCCATAGCTCCCTGATGGCGCCTCCTACCCTAGGTCCTCATCCCGAGGTCCCGGCTTTCCGAGTGACAACCTCACACCAAGTAACTCCTGCAAACACCCAAGAAAAGAGATCGGAGGCAGGGGGCTCTTGCAGACTCCGGTGGCAAAGGGGGGGGGGGGGGGGTGCTGATCTCGTAAACAATAACACGAAATAAGCGACCCAGGACTCCTGGCCAAGCACCGCGCCGAAGCCAAAGTTCCACCGCGCAGCTCGGGCCTGGGCCTTTTCCTCGCAAACACGTAATCGAAAGCACAGTCATTTCCCTCTCGGTGTCTGATTCGCGCTGGCAGTGCCATTCAAACCGAAAAGGGGGCAACGCAAACAGAAGAAAGAAGTGGGACAGGGAGGGAGACGGACAGACGGACGCAGAAGTGCAGGCAGCGGGCGCGGGGCTTCGCGCGGAGCCCAGTCCCCGCCCGGCAGCGACGTCTCGCAGGCCGGGACTCGGGGCCGAGGGCGGCGACGTGGGCCGGGGCCGCGCGCTCTGGGACGAGCGGCTCCGGGGCGTCCCCGGGGGCCCCAGGAACTTTTTCCTCCCAGTTTGCTGGGCCCCAGGGCGCCGCCCGCCGCCGCCGGAGCCCGAGCTCAGGTGCAAACTTTGAGACGGCGCCGCCGGGGGTCCCGACCCCAACCCCGACCCAGCGCCCCGCGCGCCCCGGCCGATCCTCTGCCCCCCGCGACCCCGGAGGCCGCCCCGCGAGGCCGCCCCGCGGCCTCCCCCGCGCCGGCCCCGACCCCGAGCGTCCGGCCGGGGCCTGCGCCGCGCGCCCCTCACCTTGGTGGCCATGGCGGGCGGCTGCCCCGGCCTGGGACGGCCGCTGGTGTCCCGCGGCGGCGGCGGCGGCGGCGGCTACGGCTGAGCGGCGGCGGCTGCGCCTCGGCCCCGCGCCCCGACTCTCAGGCCCCGCGGCTGGGCGCCCGGCGATCGGAGCGCCGCCCGCGCCTGCAGTTCCTGAAAGTCCCCGGCTGCGCGGCCCCCGCCCCCGCCGGCCGAGCCTCCCATCGACCGCGGCGTGCGCGGCGCGGCGCGGCCGGCGGAAGCGCGCCCGGGGCCCTCGGCCGCCGCCCGGCCTCCGCCCGCCGCCGCCGCCGCCCCCGCGCCAGCCTCCGCCCGGCGTGCTCTGTGCGGGGCCTGGGCCCTGGCCCGGCAGCCGGGCGGCGGCGGCGGCGGCGGGGGTCGGGCGGGCGCGGGGTCTCGGCCCCGCCCGCGCCCCGCATGGCCGCCCGCGGGAGACGTTAGGGGGCGAAGGGCCGCCTGGAGCCGAGTCCCCAGCCGGCCTCGCAGACTCGGCCTCGCTGCGTGGAGCCTTCCGGGAGGGGGGCGACCGTGACTGCGCGTCCGGCCGGGCAGGGGTCACCCGCGGGGACCGTTGTCCCGCGCTGGGGCTGCTGCGGGGTCGGAAGTGCTCGGGCTGAGTTCCCTGAGTGCGCCACATAACAGCCATGGGGAGCCATGGCTTCCCGATCCAAGGGCCCCTCCGGGAGAGCTGCCTCCCGCCAGCGTTTCCCTCGGGCTGCGACCTGGCCAAGGCCTGGACACTTGATTTTGTCATGTCCCGTTAACCCTCTTCGGCACTGTTGAAAAATTTAAAAATGCCTCAGCGCCCCAGAGATTCGTGGTGTGGGGAGAGGACGGACCCAACAGGTTTCCTGAAGTGGGGGTTTGTTGTTAGGTGCTGTTGAGCCCATCCACCTCATAGCCACCCTGGGTACAACAGGATGAAAGACTGACACTGTGCCATGCCCTGCACTATGTCAGTGCTCCTATTCATAGGGTCTTCAGTGACGGATTGTTTGGGGAGTAGATTGCCAGGTCCTTCTCCCCAGCCTGCAGCACCTGGTGTTCCCAGGCGCTCTCCCATGCAAGGACGAACCAGGCCCAACCCTGCTTAGCTTCTGAGATCAGGCAGGATCGGATGCCAGGGCACTAAGGCTGTGGACAAAGTGGAAATAGAAGGCTAAAATTTTCCAACTTTTTGTCAAAATGTTTTTTTCCAGAGTTGGATATATATAGGTTTTACTAATAAATGTGTGACTTAAATTGAGCCACAAGATTTTCATTCAAGTACAAAAGACCTCTTTAAAGTGCTGAAAAGTAAAAATGCCGCATTAAAGATGAGCCTGACTCATGCCATAGTATTTTTAGTGGCATCCTATGGTTGTGGACCTTGAATAAAGGAGATAGGAGAAGAATTGGTGCTTTTGAATTATGGTGCTGGAGACAAATATTGAAGATACCATGGACCGCCTAAAGAACCAACAGATCTATCCTAGAAGAAATGCAACCAGAGTGCTCCTTGGAAGAAAGGATAGCTATACTGCATCTTACATACTTTGGACACATTGTCAAGAAGGACCAATCCCTTGAGAAGGACATCATGTTTGGGAGAGTGGCAGGTCAACCAAAAAAAAAGAAAAACCTTCAACTAGATGAATTGACAAAGTGTGGACAGTGGGCTTAAACATAGAAAAGATCATGCCTGGCATAGAATTAGGGAGTGATTCATTCTGTTGTACACAGGGTCACTATGAGTCAGGCCTGACTCCTCGACACCTAACAACAAATGACAAAAAAAGACATGACAGGAACATATATCTTGATTGGCATAGTAGTCCAGGAACATATATCTTGATTGGCATAGTAGTCCAATACACTCCATTTTTATTAGGGATAATATTTGTTAAGCCTGCAGCTATAGCCCTGTGTCATCTGATCCCTTCAGATCTGGGAAGCTAAGGAGGGTCGGGCCTGGTTAGTACCTGGATGGGAGACCACCTGGGAACACCAGATGTTGTAGGCTTGGGAGAAGGACCTGGCAACCCCCTCCCAAAAATCAATCTGCCATTGAAAACCCTATGAACAGCAGAGAAGCACTGGCAATAGTGTTTCCCCTGTTGTACAGAGGGTCGCTATGAGTCGGATTCCGACTGGACGGCACCTAACAACAACAACATTTGTTAAAACCAGCAACTATCAAATTGACTCTGTTTTTTATACTAAGAAGTTGAATTTAGAGTAAATCTCAAATTTGGGACTTCTTGGGCAGGAGATGTAGCTCAGTAGTAGAGTGTTTGCCTTGCATGCATGAGGCCCTGAGATTGAGCCCCAGCGCCCAGAAAAAACTTACATTTGACTTCCAAAGAGTTCACTAGTTACAGTCAATAACGGTGTTTTAAGTGTTTTAAATTTTCTATGAATTTTTGTTTGTTGAGCTCATTGTCAAAGCTATAGTTATGGTGAAATTTATAAATAGTTGTCTTTCCAAGTACAGGAAAAGGGAAGTCAGAGACCTGCATTCATTGACAGCTATGTACTAGGCTTTTCTGTGCTTCCATCTTATTTAATCCTTTGAGAAAGTTATTATTGTTCATTATTTTTCAAGCTCACTTAAATGTCTTGCCTGATTTTCTAATACTTACCAAAATTGAAAATGACTATAATCTTGGACCCAACAGCTCTACTTCCAGGGATTTTGCCATCTGTCAGGCTTGTACAAGTGAGCAGAGATGCTCATAAAGGCATCAGTGGCAGCCGGGGGCGGGTGTTGGGGGGTGTTGTGCAGCCTGTAGTCTAAGGAATTCCCCTCCTTAGGCACAGCCTCTACTCAGGTGAAGTGGGGTCCTTGGCTGCGTAGCAGAAAAGAATTTCAGGACACGTTAGAGTGAACAAAGTTAGTGAGTTTATTAGAGATAAGAAGTTTATTATTTTGCCTACTTTTTAAATTTTTCATAGTACTTGGGAGTTGAACCCAGGGCTTCTCAAATACTTTGCAAGCACTCTACCCCTGGCCTGCACCCCAAGCCTATTTATTTATTTTTTATTTTGAATCAGGGTCTTGTTGTATTACTCAGGCTGCCTCTAGCCTTGAACCCACAATCCTTCTGCCTCTACCTCCCGAGTCACTGGGATTACAAGCGTGCATCACCATGCCCAGCCATGCTTTAGATTTAAGCATGGACACCCAGAGAGAAAAAGAGACACTTAAGAACAATAGTACACATCCAAGCCATGGACATGGGCTTCTCCAGAGAAAGAGGGACAGAGAGACAGAGACAGAGGCAGAGAATCGCCTAAGAAAAGTATCATTGTACATGTCCAAGACATGAATACAGGCTTCTTTTTTTTTCTTTTTTTCTTTTTTTTTTTTTACTCTAGAGACTTTTTCATTAATCTTTTTAAGTACAGCCAAATACTTGAGTGTTTTGAATTATGTAAACATATCCATTAGCAGTCAAAGATTTACAAATATTTATATTGTGCTTCTTTAATAGAATCTGAGATGAAACACTAGCAAAATAGGTTACAGGTCTATTTGGTTTTCATGAAGAGTTGGACTGCAGAATTGCAGAATTCCAGAATCCACAGGAGAAATTAAATGTTTGAATTTTTTTTTTTTAACAAATGAGAGTTCTGCTTTTGCATATTATTTAGAAAATGGTCATAAAGCTATTGTAAGAGATAATCTGAAAAAATCCTATTATGCACCATGCAAGCTGCAAAATATAATGGTTTACAAATAATTATTGAGCAACTAAGGAAGCAGGAGTCAAGAAATCAAAAGATGGAATGCAAGCTTCTCAAGAGAGAAAATGGCATTTAAGTATGTGAACACACATACATACACACACACGTATATGATTTTGCGGCCAAAGTACAAAAAGAAAAAAAGCTGGTTTGCCTGTACTTTCTATCTTAAAGCATTTCTTTTGTAAATGGAATTGCTGAGAGAGAGGACCCCAATAAGGTAGAAATATTTGTCAAAATAAGTCCGAAAAAGTTCCATTGGATTTAAAAGACTAAATAGAAATGTTTCGGTATGTTTTCTAGGTAAGGAACTTTTCTTTAGGAAAATGAGACTATACGGTGGCTCGAGAAGTGCATTTTATAGCCTTAAAGATAAGAATGCTATTAAAATGCATAGTTTGAAATGGTCAAAGGAATGCTTAACTATACTTAGTCACAAGGACGTTGTCTAGGCCTGTGTTGACTGCAACACGGCCCATAATCTTGTTTGTGCTTCTCAGAGAAGCACAGGATCGTAGAGGAGAGAGTAAGGTTAAACTCAAAGGTCACAGACAGCTAGACCCTAAGCATGGCTTGTGTAGCCCAAGCTGGCCTCGAACTCGTGATCCTCTTGCCTCCGCCTCCTGATTCACCGGTGTGTGCCACCACGGTCCTAGAAGAAGTACAACCAGAGTGCTCCTTGGAAGCAAAAATGGCCAAACTGCGTCTTACATATTTCGGACATGTAGTCAGGAGAGATCAATCCCTGGAGAAGGACATCATGTTTGGGAGAGTGGCAGGTCAACGCAAAAGAGGGAAACCCTCCACCAGATGGATTGACACAGTGTTTGCAACAATGGGCTTAAACATAAATAATATCATTTGCCTGGCACAGAATCGGCAAGTGTTTCGAGCTGCTGTACATAGGGCCGCTATGAGTCGGACTCGACGGCACCTAACAACAACAACAAGCATGGCTTATTGCTGTTTTAACATTTCAGTTTGAAATCTCTCTCAAAATAATGTTTCTATGCAGGCCGTCCTCACAGCTGTTTTCTTGGTAGTTGTGTCAGAATTCTTAACTCTTAGCCAGTGAAATTTAAACCAGATCCTTGAGTGAGGGCTCCTTTCCCTTCCCATATTCCCTTAATTTTCCTATCTGTCTATCCTGCCTCAAAAGCATTGTTCTATAATACCCTGAGCCTGCAGCGGTAGCCCTGTGGCATCCGATCCCATCAGATCTCAGAAGCTAAGCAGGGTTGGGCCTGGTTAGTACTTGATTGGGAGACCGCCTGGAAACACCAGAAGCTGTAGGCTTGGGAGAAGGACCAGGCAACCCCCTCCCAAAAATCAATCTGCCATTGAAAACCCTATGAACAGCAGAGAAGCACTGACAATTGTGTTTCCCCTGATGTACAGAGGGTCGCTGTGAGTTGGATACCGACTCCATGGCACGTAACAACAACAACAAATAATACCCTGAAACAGAAAACCACCCATATATTTGTTAATAGGACTGTTTCAATAAATAAGGTATATCCATACGAACAGAATTCTAGGGAGTCCATAAGGAAATGGTAATATACTCAGCCCTCAATATGCACGGGTTCCCTATCCTCAGATTCAGCCAACCTTGGATTGAAAATATCCAAAAGGAAATATTATGTCTGTACCAAACATGTACAGACCTTCCCCCTTGTCATTACTTTCTAATCAACACAGTATAGCAGCTATCTACATGCAATTTACATTATAAGTAGTCTAGAAATGATTTAAAATATGGAAAGATGTGCAAAGGCTATGTGCCAACACTATGTCATTTTATGGAAGGAACTTCAGCATCTTTAGATTTTGTATCCGCATGGGTCCTGGGACCAATCTCCTGTGGATACAGAGGGGTGGCTGTATTTTAAGAGATTAAAAGATAAAAAGGACATTTTGTATAGTACAATCTATTTGTATGAAAATTCCCAGAAAATTTCTGAAAAGATTCACCAGATCCTATTGTCAAAATTTGTTGTTGTTGTTGATGTTGTTGTTAGGTGCTGTGGATTTGTGTCCGACTCGTAGTGACCCTCATAGGGTTTTCAATGGCAGATTGTTTTGGGATTGCCTTGGGAGTGGGTTGCCACGTCCTCCCATTTTTGCGGTGCTGGGAATCAAACTCGGGACCTCAGAGACTGCAGAGCAGCACTCTACCAACTGAGCTAAATCCCAGCCCTGTCAGAATTTAGGCCGTGTAAATATATTACTTTATTTTAAAACATAAATTTATATTTTAATTTAGCAACTAAATGAATAACTTGGCTAAGAGCACATACTAGTGTGTGGGAAAGCTAAGATGTGACCTCGATGAGTTTTCCATATTCTTTTAAAGTTGAAAGCTCTTGTTATGATTTTAAAATGCCCACAACAGGCTCATATTTGAATGCTAGATCCCCAGCTGGTGGCACTATTTTGGGAGGCTGTGGAACCTTTAGGATGTGGGCCCAGCTAACAGAAATAACTGGGGATGGGCTTTGAAGGTTATACCTGGCCTCAGTTCCAGTAAGCTCACTGCTTCCTTCTCCACAGCCACGTGCAGAGCTCTCCTGCCACCTGCTCCCTGCCATAATGGACTGAAACCCTCTGAAACTGGGGCCAAATAAACCTTTCCTTAAATTGTTTCTATCAGGTATTTTAGTCAAAGAGTTATAAAAGCTAACTAATACAGCTGGGTACAGATCTCTGCAGCAATTCAACAATGCATGCCTTTATAGGAAGATACAAAATCAGGGTCACACCTAGGAAAACAAGCCTTTCCACCCACTCAACTGGTAAGTTCTTTTTTGTTGTTGTTTGCTTGTTTGGCAGTACTAGGGATTGAACCTAGGACCTCACGTGTATTAGGTGCTCTACCACTGAACTGCACCCCCAGGTCCGTTTTTGTTTTTTATTTTGAGACAGGATCTCACTAAGTTGTGCAGGCTGCCTCTGTCCTCAAGCTCATGATCTTCCTGTCTCTGTTTCTGGTTGCTGGGATTAAAAGTGTGTGCCATGGTGCCTGACACAACCGGTAAGTTCAATGCAACAAATCACCCTGGGCACCTGGCACCGAGAAAGCAAGATGACTAGATAGTTCAGCTTGTCCTACTTGTTATGATTTGGGCATGAAGTGTCCCCTAATAGGCTCATGTGTTAAAGGCTTGTCCCCAGGTTGTGGATCCCATTATTGAACGGTAATTGGATCATGAGGGTTCCTATCTAATCAATGGATTGGTCACTGACGGATTCGTAATGTGATGGTATTGTTGGAAAGTGGAGGAAACTTCTGGAGGTGGGACCCAGTAAGGAAGTGGGTCATTAGGGGTGTGTTCTTGGGGGCTGTATCTCTCCCCAGCCCTTTCCTTGAGCTCTCTCTGCTTCCTGGCCGCTATCAGGTGAGTAGCTCTGCTTCACCTTGCCCTTCACCATGGTGCCCTGCCTCACCTCAGGCCCACAGTGACAGGGCCAAGTGACCATGGACTGAAACCTCTGAAGCTGTACACCCACATCTTTCCACTTTCTAAATTGTTTCTCTCCAGTATTTTCACAACAACAAGAAACTGAGTAATATCTCCTGACTGATTTCAGTCAGAAGTAACTGTAGAGAATTGGCATAGCCACTATGGAAAACAGTATGGAGATGCCCCAAAGAATTAAAAAGAGAACTATATGGCCCAACAATCTCACTTATGAGTATACGTGCAAAAGAAAAGAGATGATCTCAAAGAGAAATCTGCACTCCCACACTCATTGCCGCACTATTCACAATAGCCAAGATACAGAAACAACCAGGTGTCTGTCAACAGATAAATAAAGAAAACGTGCTGTGTATATATACAACGGAATATTATTCATTCTGTCAAAAGGAGGAAATTTTGTCATTTGTGACAATATGGATGGACATGGAGAACATTATGCTAAGTGAAATAAGCCAGGATAAATAGTAGATGGTCTCATTTATTTGTGGAATCCAAAAAAGGTGAACTCTTAGGAACAGAGTACAATGGTGATTACCAGGAGCTTGAAGAGGAAGAAATGGGCAAATGTTGGTCAAAGGATACAAAGTTTCAAGCAAGGCGCAGTGGCACACATCTGTAATCCCATTTACTCCAGATGCAGGGGCAGGAGAATGCCAAGTTTCAGGCCAGAGGAAGCCTGTGTAATTTAGTGAGACACTAACTCAAAAAAAAAAAAAAAAAAGTGTAAAGTTCCAGATGTGCAGAATAAGTAAGTTCTGAAGATCTAATGTACAGCAATGCACCTGCTATAGTGATGGGTATGTTAATTTGCTTGATTGTGGTCAACATTTCACAATGTGTATCAAAACAGCATATTGTACACCTTAAATACATATAACCTTTGTTCTTTTTTTTTTTTTTTTGAGACAGTGTCACTGTGTAGCCCAGGCTGGCCTTGTACTCGTCAACCCTCTTGCCTCAGTCTCCCAAGTACTGGGATTATAGGCGTGTATCACCACTCCCGGCAAATATGTACAAATTTTATTTGCCAGTTATACATCAGTAATGATGGAAGGGAAAGAAGTAGCAGAAAGGACACCAAACTCTGGGTGACCAATGCAATTCAACATAAATGTTTTTATAAAAACAAAATCACGCCGGGCGCCATGGCACACACCTGTAATCCCAGTGGCTCGGGAGGCAGAGGCAGGAGGATCGCAAGTTCGAGACTAGAGGCAGTCTGAGTAATTTAGCTAGACCCTGTCTCAAAAAAGTAAAAAAAAAAAAAAAAAAGGGCTGGGTGCAGCTCAGTGGCCCAGCACTTGCAAAGCATGCAAGCGCAAGGCCCTGGGTTCAACTCCCAGGACTACAGAAAAATAAATAAATAAATAAAAACGAAATCACAACCTACATTATTGAAGTAGAAAAAAACACCAGACATTGTTTTATAGGGCCCTAATGTGCAATCGGGGCTGGGATTTAGCTCAGTTGGTAGAGCGCTGCTCTGCAGTCTCTGAGGTCCCGAGTTCGATTCCCAGCACCGCAAAATGGGAGAGGGATGTGGCAACCCACTCCCAAGGCAGTCCCGAAACAGTCAGCCATTGAAAACCCTATGAGGGTCGCTATGAGTCAGACTCGACTTGACAGCACCTAACAACAACATCAACAGCAATGTGCAGTCACTGATGTAATGCCCAGATGAACCTAATCTCTCCCTCCTACTCCTACCACCTCTTGGGTCTCTGTGCTTCAAGCCACGCCTCATGGCACCAACCTGGGCTACTGTGCAGCATCTTGTGCTTAGATAGGCCCTGCACTTGCTTCACTGCTCTGCTGTCACCTTCTTTAATCCTGCATAGTTTTGCACAGGGGCCTCACATTTCCATTTTGTATTGGCAGTCAAAAATCACATAGCCTAGCTGGGCGCGGTGGCGCACGCCTGTAATCCCAGCGGCTCGGGAGGCGGAGGCAGGAGGATCACAAGTTCGAGACCAGAGGCAGTCTGCGTAATTTAGCGAGACCCTGTCTCAAAAAGTAAAAAAAAAATGGGCTGCGGGCGCAGCTCAGTGGTCCAGCACTTGCAGAGCATGCAGGCGCGAGACCCTGGGTTCAACCCCCTGTACCACAAAAAAAAAATAAATAAATAAAAATCACATAGCCTGCCCTGGCAAAGAAGATGCATATGTTCTACATTTGTCTGAAATGCCCCCCACCGCAGAACATCCACCCCCTGCACACACCCAGAGACCTGGCAACCTCCCATTTACTAACTGTCCTCCAGTGTCATAGCAGTTACAGATTCCTTGGGACTGTCTTTCCTGTCCCTAGTCTGGGTCAAGTTCTGTTCATACAGGCCTTGTAATCCTGGTTTCCTTGCCTTTGACAACATCTCAGTCTTTGGTGCACTAGAGTGACTATTTGCCTATCTCCCCCACCAGACTGTGAGTTGAGAAGAGCTCTGTGCCCACCTGTCCCCCTTGTATCCCTGGCCCCTGGTACAGCATTCAGCTCAGAGTAAGCCCTGCTGTCTTTGTTGAATGAATGAGAACAGAGAAATTGCAAATCGCAAATTTAAAAATGCAGTATTTGCTTGAGTCGACTTTCAAGCACCTCATAAAATTCTCTTGAACATATCTACAAACCACGGTCTCTATTATAACCTAAATTAATATAGAATATTGCATGGCAGCGGGGTGCTGTGGCACACGCCTGTAATCCCAGCGGCTCGGGAGGCAGAGGCAGGAGGATCACAAGTTTGAGACCAGAGGCAGTCTGCATAACTTAGCGAGACCCTGTCTCAAAAAGTAAAAAAATGGGCTGGGGGTGCAGCTCAGTGGTCCAGAACTTGCAGAGCACACAATTCCAAGGCCTTGGGTTCAACCCCCAGTACCGAAAAAAAAAAAAAAAAAAAAAAAAAGAATATTGCATGGCACAAGTTTTGTGCAAGTTTTATTATTTAATAATAAGTCTATCCTCAAAAAAACTCTACAGAAGTGTCATTTTGTGAAGTGTTGATTTTGGCTGGTGTATATGAAAATAAAACTATGGTTAGCTATATTTGCTGGAGATGTGGTGTCCGATTCATTAAAAATGTGATGAATAAAGGCTTTTATTATGTTCAAGATTCCTTTAGCGTGACTTCTAGTTGAAATGCACGTTTATCTCTTTTAATGTACTTTCTAGTTATTGGTTGGCATTTGTTTGTTTTGGATGTAATTACCAGACACATGGATTATAAAATGTCAACCCCTTTATTCATAGGTGCAGCAAGGAGGCCAGGGTCATAAGATGACTTCCCCCTGGCCACAGATTAAGCCAGAGTTCAGCTCTCTTATCCCAGGTCTCCAAAACATGTCATTTTCCAAAGTAAAAACATTTCAAGCGAGAGATACAAAGGTCAAGGAAGTCTCTGCTAAGGGCATTTCAGACCAACGCACAACATATGCAACCAAGGAGCCCCACCCCTACTAGGGAGACAGAGGATGATGAAGACCTGCTGCCTAGCGGAATGCTGGCTTCAACCAAACTAGAAAACTGACTCAGGGCACAAGGCAGGATCATGAAGAGCCCTGGGCAAAGTTGCCAAGTGCTGGGTTTTGTCTTCTGCTACCACTTGGTTACCGTTTGCGCCTCTTCCCTCCTGCCCTTCTCCTAGGAGCGTTCTTCCTCCATGCTGGCGCCCCTGGGGAGCCTGCTCCCTGGACCCAGAATCCTGGGCACTGAGCCTAGCACGCTGAGTGCGAGCATTTCCTCTGCAGCGGGAACTCTTGCTCCCATGAGTGAGAACACAATTGATTAGCTAAGAGATGGGAGTTGCATTTGCAGCCCGCTTGTGCTTATTACTAGACTGCGCTTTCAAGAGAAACAGAGCCTCTCTGTGTAGGCTTTGTTCCCTTGTAATCATGCCCAAGGAAACAGAGGGATAAAGAGTCACTAGAAGCCTTGTGCTCGGGAGACAGGTGGTGACAGGGAAAGAATGGCTGTTTACTCCTGCCCTCTGTTTAGGGACAGTCAGGTGTCATGCTTGCAAAGTTAAAGCACTTCTGTTTTAACTGCAGAAATGAATGGCCATTTCATAATTGTCACTCAGAAACTCTTCAGGGCCAAACTCATCTTTTCTTTTCTTTTCTCTTTCCTTTCTTTTTTCTTCCTTCCTTCCTTCCTTCCTTCTTTCTCTCTCTCTCTCTCTCTCTCTCCTTCCTTCCTTTTCTTTCTTCTTCTTCTTCTTTTTTTTTTTTGTGGCACTTGGGGGCTGAACCCAGGGTCTTGCACATGCTCTGCAAGTGCTCTACTATTAGGCCACACCCTCATCCCCTTTTTCTATTTTTTATCTTGAGATAGAGTCTCACTAAATTACACAGGCTGCTTCTGGCCTTGAACCTGCGATCCTCCTGCCTCTGCCTCCTGAGTCACTGGGATTACAGATGCGCCACCACACCCAGCCCAAACTCATATTTTCACATTGAAATGATAGTTTTAAAAATTCAGGTTCTAAGAACTTATACCTGTTTAGCTCAGTTGGGAGAGCACTGTTCTGCACTTGTTGAGGACCCAAGTTCAATCCCCAGCACTGCAAAAATGGAAGAAGGCTGTAGCAATCCACTCCCGCAACAATCCTGAAAACTATCAGCCATTGAAAACCCTATGAGGGTTGCTATGAATCATACCGGAGTCAATGGCACTAACAATAATAGCTTCTTAGATATATAGATTTGGTGGTTGAACAAAACAGAATTTCAGTCTCTGTGTCATTTCGCTTCTTCTTTCTTCCTCAAGAGCACAGACTTTGAGGTTAGCAGACCTGAATTCTGTTACTTACAGACCCTGTGACTGGAGGTCCATTATTAACCTCATTTTCCCAAACTTTCAATTAGGATAACAATAATACCTACCTCCTGGATTTGTTGTGTGGGTTAAAAAAGATAACAAATTCACAGGAGATTTTGTACAGAACGAATAGTCAATATTAGTTATAATTATTCTTGTTTCCTTCTCTACTCAAAATTAGTTTCTGCTATGTTGCAGTGCCTGCAGCTGTAGCCCTGTGGTACCCGATCCCAGCAGATCTTGGAAGCTAAGCAGGGTCGGGCCTGGTTAGTACTTGGATGGGAGACCGCCTGGGAACACCAGGTGCTGTAGGCTTGGGAGACGGACCCAGCAACCCACTCCCAAAATCAATCTGCCATTGAAAACCCTATGAACAGCAGAGAAGCACTGACAATAGTGTTTTGCCTGTTGTATGTAGGGTCGCTATGAGCCAGATACCGACTGGACGGCACCTAACAACAACAACATGTTGCAGCAGCTCAGAGCCCAGCTAAATAGGAGATCGAGTAATGTGAAGTGAATGTGAGAATATGAAACTGTGAAGACTAACGTGGAAGAGGATGAAGAATGTGATGGTTGCCACGTGTACTCACAGGAGGCTGGAAGCATGGAGGGAACGCAGACCTGCACAGATAGCTTGACCCAGCACAGGGGTCTATCCACCTCTTTCTCCCACTTTGTGCGGTGAGTTCACTGACGCTAACGGAAGTCTCGGGTGACCTTGAAAGTAAACAGCCAGTCTGATTAAAAGCGTGGAGGCCTCACCTTGTACCAGATGCTGTTCCGGGTTGTTGTTGTTAGGTGCCGTCGAGTCGGTATCCGACTCATAGCGACCCTCTGTACAACAGGGGAAACACTATTGTCAGTGCTTCTTTGCTGTTCATAGGGTTTTCAATGGCAGATTGATTTTTGGGTGGGGGTTGCCAGGTCCTTCTCCCATGTCTACAGCACCTGGTGTTCCCAGGCGGTCTCCCATCCAGGTACTAACCAGGCCTGACCCTGCTTAGCTTCCGATATCTGATGGGATCAGATGCCACAGGGCTACGGCTGCAGGCTATGGGCACATGGAGGTGGGAAATGTTATTTTTTGTATGGCTTTCCACTGGTGTTAGGCTAGCTGCTTATATGCAGAAAAGTGTGTGGTTTTTTACTTTGTGTTGATTGCTTGGCTAATTGGTTGGTTTTAATTTTTGTTCCACTAAGTCATTCTTATTCATTCTCTCCTCCGCCTCCCCCTTCCCTCCCCCCTCCCCCTCCCCCTCCTCCTCTTCTTCTTCTTCTGTTGCTGCTGCTGCTGCTGCTGCTGCTTCTTCCTCATCTTCCTCGTCTTCCTCTTCTTCCTCTTCTTCTCCTTCTCCCTCTCCCTCTCCTTCTCTCTGGGAAACACAGGGCCATGACACAGTAATGGGACATAGTGTCCACTGCAAGAGTAGGATTGTGGGGACTTGAGCAGGCCAGGAAGGGACAGTAGGAAAGGGTGGAAGGGCCTAGAGTCTGTGAGGTTGCACAGATGGTGGAAGGTGTCCTGGGAGACAGGCAAGGCTGGGCCAGAGACTACGTGTTCCTGGGTCTCTGTGAGATCGTTTGCCAGATTTGGATGGTCTCAGCTTCCAGAAGGAAGACTGAGCTACAGGGTGAGGGCTGTGAGGGTAAGATTGGCTCTCACTTGGTTTCCCATGTGAGCCCTCAGCCTGCAGGATCCCCGATGTCTGCTGAAACTTTGTCCTGGGATATGCCTTTGATTGACCTCATGGGTAGACTGATATGAGTCCTCTGAGACAGATTTATACTCAGTGATTCAGCACAGAGAAGTGAGTGACAGTGGAAATAAGAATCATTGGGTAGCAAAGGACATTTTGCTAGCTCATATGTCATTGTGTAAGTCATGGGCTATGGAGAGTTACATTTCACGCTAAAAGTCTCATGTAAGTACTGTTGTTGTTGTTAGGTGCCATCGAGTCGGTATCTAACTCATAGCGACCCTCATAGGGTTTTCAATGGCTGACTGTTTCGGGATTGCCTTGGGAGTGGATTGCCAGGCCTTTCTCCCATTTTTGCGGTGCTGGGAATCAAACTCGGGACCTCAGAGACTGCAGCGCAGCGCTCTACCAACTGAGCTAAATCCCAGCCCTTATGTAACATACTAGTGCACAGAAACACACTCTTCCAGACTCCTTCTTTGTGGAAGGCAGCTCTGATGGCAATGCTTGCTAAGTGTGAGTGTAGAACATTTGCCGTTATCTCCATGATTTAGAGCCTGACACTGTGAATTACACTCTCTGTCCCCTGGAGTCCTGTTCTTCTTTAGACCTTTGATCAGAAAGGTCATCCACTGCTGAGTGCTGAATCCTGAGCAGATGGCCAGGCTCTGTAGTTAGACAGTCCCTGGCCTGAAACTCATTTCTGCCTTTTACCACCTGTGTGAACTTGAGCAGGTCATTTAATCTGGGTCCTCGGTACCCATTTCTGTCTTCATCTGCTCAGGCTACTATAACAGAATACTGTAGCCTAGATGGCTTATAAATAACTAACATTTATCTCTCGCGGCTCAGGAGGCTGGGAAGACCAAGGTCAAAGTTCTAGCAGATTCAGCCTCCAGTAAGTGCTTGCTTCCTGGCTCATAGATAGCCATCTTTTCACTGTGTCCTAATACAGCAAAAAGAGGAGGCGTCTCTCTGGGCCTCTTTTATAAAGGCACTAATCTCATTCATAGGGCTGGGATTTAGCTCAGTTAGTAGAGCGCCACTCTGCAGTCTCTGAGGTCCCGAGTTTGATTCCCAGCACCGGAAAAATGGGAGAAGGACCTGGCAATCCACTCCCAAGGCAATGCCGAAACAATCTGCTATTGAAAACCCTATGAGGGTTGCTGTGAGTCAGACACGACTCGACTGCACCTAACAACAACAACAACAACAATCTCATTCATAGCGCTGGGATTTAGCTCAGTTGGTAGAGTGCCAGTCTGCAGTCTCTGAGGTCCCGGGTTTGATTCCCAGCACCGGAAAAATGGGAGAAGGACCCGGCAATCCACTCCCAAGGCAATGCCGAAACAATCTGCTATTGAAAACCCTATGAGGGTTGCTATGAGTCAGACACGACTCGACTGCACCTAACAGCAACAACAATCTCATTCATGAATGACCAAATAGCAAAGGCCCCCACCTCCAAATACTATCACATTAGGGTCAGGATTTCAACACATTCATTTTAGGGAGATGCAAACATTTAAGTCTATAGTATAGTGATGTTGCCTCGAGTTTGTTTTATTTTTATTAATTATTTTTTGTGGTTCTTGGGGATTGAACCTAGGGTCTCACACATACTTTGCAAGTGCTCTACCACTGGACTGCACCCTAGCCTATTTTTAATTTTTTTTTTTTTTTTTTTTTACCTTGAGATAGGATCTTGCTAAACTACACAGGCTGCCTCTGGCCTGGAACCTACAATCCTCCTTTCTCTGCCTCCTGAATTGCTGAGATTACAGGTGTAAATGACCACGCCTGGCTTGAGTTTGTTTTAACGATTTAGCAGCACCACCTTTAAATGCAGTGGCATGCTGTTCTAACAGATCCTAGTAGTTATCAGCAACCATGATGGCTGATGGGCTTCACCCTGGGTGTCCATGTCTTATTGCAATTTTCGGTTCTGTAATGAATGTCCTGCTATGCTGTTCCCTAATGGTTACAGCATATTTATTATTCACATCTGGTGCCCACATGTGCTCACTCCTAGGACATTTCTTCTTCTTTTCCATTTCAGTCACTTTCATTCTTTAACCACCTCTCTGACCTCATTGTGTTTCAGTTCAGTCCCTTGGTATATGAAATCTCTTCTCCAATATGTCTAATGTTTCTTTTCTTTTCTTTTTTTCTGGTACTGGGGTTTGAACCTAGGGCCTCGCGCTTGCATGCTTTGCAAGTGCTGGACCACTAAACTGCACGCCCAGCCCATTTTTTTCACTTTTTGAGACAGGGTCTTGCTAAATTATGCAGACTGCCTCTGGTCTCAAACTTGCCATCCTCCTGCCTCCGCCTCATGAGTCGATGGGATTACAGGCGTGTGCCACTGTGCTGGGCTCATGTCTAATATTTCTACAGTAGTTCCTTAGATTTTTTTACTGACACTTCAGCAATTTTTCTGCTTCTTAAATCAGTAAACCTTTGATTATGCAAGGAAATGTCAAAATGCAAAAAAATTCTTTCGAGTAAACAAACACATGGAAACTCATAGTAGTCATTAACACAAGCCTTACATTAGTTTCAAAAGAGGTAACATGTTTGATTTATACTTTGTAGAAATTCTAAGCCTAATCTTCAACAAATTCAGCAAGTAACTTCAGAAACAGGGGTGAATCTTAAAAATAATCACTGTTTACCGATCACCTGTCCATGTCAATGTTGTAAAGTAAAGGTGGGGTTTTCAGATATTAACTGTGTACTCATTCAATGGAGAGATGCACACGAGAGCCCTGGCCCAGAGCTTGGCTTTGCTTATGGCCGGTCTGGTCTAGTTTATGTCATCCACAAGATATTTCTTGAGAGCCTACAATGAATGTGCAAAGACCGACAGTAGATAGATCAGAGTCATAAAGAATACATTTTGTGTGCTTCTAACATTCACGCTGGGCTTTAGCTCAGTTGGTAGAGCGCTGTGCTACAGTCTCTGAGGTCCTGAGTTCAATTCCCAGCACCGCAAAAATGGGAGAAGGACCTGGCAATCCACTCCCAAGGCAATCCCGAAATAGCCATCGAAAACCTTATGAGGGTCGCTATGAGTCGGATACCAACTCAACGGCACCTAACAACAACAACAACAACAACAACATTCACGCTGTCATGAAGAAAAGAAGACATGGCACTGGGTGTGGTGCTGCACGCCTGTAATCCCAGCGGCTCAGGAGGCGGAGGCAGGAGGATCGCAAGTTCGACACCAGAGGCAGTCTGCGTAATTTAGCGAGACCCTGTCTCAAGAAGTAAAAAACGGTCTGGGGACGCAGCTCAGTGGTCCAGCACTTGCAGAGCATGCAGATGTGAGGCCCTGGGTCCAACCCTCAGGACCACAAAAAAAAAAAAAAAAAAAGAAAAGAAAAGAAAAGCAGACACTCGTTTTCATATGGTGGATCCAGTCCTGGGTGGCTCCTCATGCTCAATTAACCAGTGTCCTCTGCCCCTTCCTGCAAATAGATGTGGCTTGTTAGGGAGACGAGAACCACTGGGAGAAACACCTGTGTTTCAGAGCGCCTGTGGTTTCCAAATGGAGAAAGTTGTAAAAGCAGAACGGTTTAGGGGAATCAGTCACACCACATTGCTTGCAGGCTAGCAGCCTGTGGCAAGCCCTGCCTCAAAAGCCTTCCACTGCGATTTGACCACTAGGGCCAAGGGAGCGCGCATTCTTTTGCAAGTGTAATTGTTTTAGTGGAGTTCTGGACCTGCTGGTCCCTTGTATAAAACCGGCCTGGTGCATCTGCAATCGATGGAGCTGACTGAATTTAAGGGGAAGTGGGTGCTTTGGAATGTGGCCGCTAGCTCTGTGAGGACTCAGGCATCCATGATCTGATCTGTGCAGCCCGGGGTGAGTAAGGAAGGGACACCAGTTCTGTCCTTAGCGGGCACAGTTATCAGGGCTGGCTGCCTAATTTGTGGGACCAGAGCAAAATCAAAACGGGAGGCAGGAGGATTATTAAAAAATATTGAGAATTTTGCGCTGGTCACTCGGTGGCGCACACCTATAATCCCAGCTGCTGGGGAGGCGGAGGCGGGAGGATCGCAAGTTCGAGACCAGAGGCAGTCTGCATAACTTAGCGAGACCCTGTCTCAAAAAAACAGTTAAAAAAAAATGGGCTGGGGGGCACAGCTCAGTGGTCCAGCACTTGCAGAGCATGCAGGCACGAGGCCCTGGGTTCAACACCCAGTACCACAAAAAAATAAGAATAAAAAAATAAAAAAATAAAAAATTGAGAATTTTAAGACAACAACAGAAGAGATTTAAACCAAGCACAAGGAGTTGTAATGTGAGCCCCTGTGAGCTGTATTATGTCCATGATGCCATTCCTCACAATTGTCTTTTCACATAAGCTAGTTGTCCCTCTGATTGATGGGTATAATCAGGAAACTTCAAAAAAGAGTGGAATTTGAGTTGTGTCTTGAGCAACTGGTAAACTTTCTATTTTTCAAGGTAGAAGAAATGGTGTGAGCAAAGATATGATGAGGAAACAGTTCAGGCTGTATTCGCCTGATGTCAGCAAACTGGGCTGTCACGTGGGGATCAGGCTAGAAAGACAGGTAGAGGGCAGAGTCGAGAGTCAGTGTTTTTAGAAGAGGAGTCTGGCTGGCGGTGGTGTGGAAGATGCATTGGAGGAGGCTTGGCCTGGGTAAGGAGACCAATTAGAAGGCCCTTTGGTGGCTGAGGGCATTCATTCATATAGTGGTTATGGCCACATTGTTCTGCAATGTGGCCCTCCCTTCTTTACCCCAGGAATCTGAAATGGTAAATAAAATTGACAGGGAGCCGTTAGTTTGCTCTGAGCTCCTGCGTGAGGCCCAACCGACCAGACCAAAATGTAGTCATACTAAAGTTCCAAATGACTAAGCTAAAACTACGTCGTTTCGCTGACCTTCCAAGAGCTGTGGAGAAGGAAAGATAGCCAAATCCCAAGCAGGCCAGTTTTAGCGGGCCTAATAAGGAAGTCCAATCTGCTCTAACTTCTACAAAGGAAGTAACTTTAAAATGGCCAATCAGCCTTTTGTTCTATTTCCACTTTCTTTAGCCCTTTTCTATCTTTAAGGTCTACCTCCCCGGTACAGCACAGCAACACACTCATCCAATTTTATAAAAGGAAGTGTTGCCTGGTTCCAGAATTGTGAATAAAAGCCAAGTAAGGCCTTTAAGGGGCTGGGATTTAGCTCAGTTGGTAGATCGCTGAGCTACAGTCTCTGAGGTCCCGAGTTCAATTCCCAGCACCGCAAAAATGGGAGAAGGGCCTGGCAATCCACTCCCAAGGCAATCCCGAAACACTCAGCCACTGAAAACCCTATGAGGGTCGCTATGAGTTGGATACTGACTTGATGGCACTTAACAACAACAACAACAAGGCCTTTAAACTAAATTTCTTATAAACTTCTCTTTTGACAGTATCTGGGGTGCATGAAAGGACCCAAAAGACATGGCTGGTGACTCCTAATGTTAGTGGGAAGACGGATGGGAGCATAGGTCTGGAGGGTGGGTCAGGAGGCCAGAGGCCAGCAGGTCCTTCCTGGCAGCAACAATTACTGCCCCTTTCCTGACTGCAGATACCTCAGTTCGTCTGTATTTCCCTGCATAGAAAAATGTATACAAGAGACAGAAATTACACTATGGTTGTTAGGTGCCGTCAAGTTGGTATCCGACTCAAAGCGACCCTCTATATAACAGGTGAAATGCTATTGTCAGTGCTTCTCTGCTGTTCATAGGGTTTCCAATGGAGGATTGATTTTCGGGAGTGGATTGCAGCGTCCCTTTCCCAAGCCTATAGCACCTGGTGTTCCCAGGCGGTCTCCTATCCAAGTACTAACCAGGCCCAACCCTGCTTAGCTTCTGAGATCTGACAGGATCGGATGCCACAGGGCTATGGCTGCAGGCGAAATTACACTATAGAGCAAGTTTATTCAAGATAGAGATTATAGACATAGATTATAAAGACAGGACACCTTCAAGAAGTAGGGAAGGGCTACTGCTGCCTAGAGCTACATGGGGGGTGATCTTCATAGTGGGGTTTGATCCTTCAGGAGAAGGAAAAAAAACATTTCTCCCTGGGGCCTGTGCCCAGAATGGGTTAATGGATTCCCAGTGTCTTCAAGGATTGGGCTCAGAGGTGGGCATTTCAAAAGGTTATAGGAATCCAGGCAGTTACCAGTCTTGTTAAGGGAGTAGAATCCACTAAACCATGTCCTTTTTGATTGCTGGGGGTGGTACAGGTCACACACAGTCTTATCATCCTTCCTGGGTGAGTGTAGAAGTGAGGAGTGATTTTAGTTCTCTGTCTCCTTCTAGCAAGTATGCTGTTTGTGAGGGTATTATCTATCTATCAGGGAAGCATAGACCACCAGACCAAAGCCCCTGTCCCACAGGAGCAACTTAGCAAGACTTTGTCTCAAAATAAAAATTAAAAAAGGGACTGAAGTGCCCTGGGTTCAATCCCCTAGTACTGAAAGAAAAAGAAAAGGAATTGTGGGGCCTATTTCTGGATTCTGTTATATTCTATTGCTGATGTTCATCTTACAGGTAGCTGGGAAGCATGTGGCTAGGCTGACAGGTAGCTGGCTGCAAAGCCCTCTATTCCCCTTCTTCCTGCCTATTACCCTCTAACACTGAGACCCCATGAGGAATTCAAGAGAGGGATTGTTGACCCTTCTGAGGTGCCCTGCCTTCCTGGTGGAGCCCCAAGGGTTGTAGGTTCCTTTCTGATCAGACTCCGTTCTTACGTTAAGCCCCCGATCATTTTGGCAATGTATCTGTATGGCATATTAACTTATATTCCTTCAGATATATACCTAGGAGTGGGATAGGTGGATCATATGGTAGTTCTATTTTTAAATCCGGGTTAGTTTGTGCTGTGACCCAGCCTATGACCTTTCGGGGTTTGCAGTAGCTGAAGAGTTGCTGGTAAGCAGAAGTGGCACCAGGACTGGATCCTATAGGGAAGCCTTAGGTGTCTGACTGGGTCAGACAAAAATGGACAGGAAATGGCAATTATTCAGGGGGAGTAGACCCTAGCTTTCAGAATTTTAATTTTGAAGTCCAATTCATCATTTTTTTTTCTTGTATAGTTTATGTCCCAGGAAATCTTTGCTTACCACAAGAGCACAAAGATTTTCTCATATGTTTTAAGGCTTTAGCTTTTACACTTAGGCCCACGATACATTTTGAGCTAATTTTTGTCTATGGTGTGAAGGATGAGGTTTAATTTTTTTTCTGTATGGACATCCAATTATTCAGACACTTTATTGAAAGGGCCTTATTTCTCTTCATTGAATCACTTTGACAATGAGAGCCAATTGAGCATAGAATTCTGGGGTCAGTTGAGTCCATGGCACATAATCCCAGCGACTCAGGATGCTGAGGCAAGAGGATTGTGAGTCTGAGGCAAGAGGATTGTGAGTCTGAGGCCAGAGGCAGCCTGCACAACTTATTTTTCTTTAACTTTTTTGTATTAGTAATTTTTAAAGTACAACTTAATGGATCTCATTATGACATTTGCATACATGCATTTCATTGTACATGCTCACATTAACTTCCCTCTTACCCTCTCATGACCACCCTCCCCTATGCCCTCCCTCCCTCGTCTCCTTTCTACTTGCATGCCTTCTTTGTCAGTATGTCTATCTATATATGTACATCCCAATTTTGCCATAAGGATAACATACATGGTATATTTTTTCTCCCACTACCCTTTCTTCTTGTCCCTCCCCCTTTCTTTAGTCCATTATTTTTCCCTACTTAAATGCTGTCTGGTTTCATGATCTATATGTTTTAATAATGAAAATATATTGAAGTCTAACATCCACATGGGGTTGGGATTTAGCTCAGTTGGTAGAGTGCCGCTCTTCACTCTCTGAGGTCCCGAGTTCGATTCCCAGCACTGCAAAAACCAGAGAAGGACCTGGCAATCCACTCCCCAGGCAATCCCAAAACAATCAGCCATAGAAAACCCTATGAGGGTCGCTATGAGTCAGATAAGACTCCATGGCATCTAACAACATCATCCACATATGAGAGAAAATGTGATGTTTATATTTCTGGGTCTGGCTTGTTAGGTTGTTAGGTACCGTCGAGTAGGTATCTGACTCATAGGGACCCTCACAGGGTTTGGCTTACTTCACTTAAAATGATGATCTCTAGTTCCATCCATTTTCCAGTGAATGCTATAATTTTGTCCTTCTCTATGGCTGGATAAAACTCCATGGTGAATATATACCACAATTTCCTTATCCATTCATCTGTTGGTGGACACCAAGATTGATTCCATGTCTTGGCTACTGTGAATAATGCTGCAATAAGCATGGATGAGCAAGTATCTGTATGGCATATTAATTTATATTCCTTCAGATATATACCTAGGAGTGGGATAGCTGGATCATATGGTAATTCTATTTTTTAGTTTTTTTGATGTACCTCCATACTGATTTCCATAGTCGGCCTGTGCAACTTAGCAAGACCTTGTCTCAAAACAAAAATTAAAAAAGGGACTGAAGTGTGGCTCAGTGGTTGAGTACCCTGGGTTTAATCCCCTAGTGCTGAAAGAAAAAGAAAAGGAATGATGGGGTTGTTTCTGGATTCTGTTCTATCCTATTGATCTACATGCATAATCTTTTGCCAATATCATATTGCCTTGAACATTTTTGGATGACATACAGATACCCAATAAAGTCCTAAGTTTTTTTGTGTTTTGTTTATTTTTAAGGGATGATGTTTAATTACAAATTGAATTTCTTTGGTGGATATAGGTCTATTTATATATTTTTATTTTCTTTGAGTCAATTTTGGTAATATATGCCTTTCAAGTGATTTTTCCTTATTTCATCCTAATTTTCAAATTAGTTAGCATAAAGTTGTTAATAATACCCCCCTATTATCCTTGTAGGGCTGGGATTTAGCTCAGTTGGTAGAGCGCCACTCTGCAGTCTCTGAGGTCCCAAGTTCGATTCCCAGCACCACAGAAACGGGAGAAGGACGTGGCAACCCACTCCCTAGGTAATCCTGAAACAATCAGCCATTGAAAACCCTATAAGGGTCACTATGAGTCAGACACAACTCAATGGCACCTAACAACAACAACAACAACAACAACAACAACAACAACATTATCCTTGTAATGTCCGTTCTATACTTGGTGATGTCTTCTCTTTCACTTCTATTTTTGCTAACGTGTGTAGTGCTTATTGTTTTCAGGCCACTGGGTGCTGCTGGTAGCTGCACACTGCAGAATCTGGATCCTGGAGAAGATGCTGTCCCTGCAGAGCCTGGTGCAGGGCTTGCTGCCCACGTGTTAGGAGCTCAGTGCTGGGAAAGCCTTGTACACTGCGAGCCCACCACAACAGAAGGCAGTGTTTCCCAAGTGCTTTATACTGACACAGCCTCACATCAAGCCGTCTGGCAGAGGAAAAATATTTAAAGGGCTCGGATCCATTTTCATGAGCTGGCAAAAAAGCTGGGAAGAAATAAATCATAAACAGACACAGGGTAGTTTATTAGGACACAAAAGTCCACTGATGGAGATGTAGATTAGACCTCTTTAGTTTGTCTTCCAAGTCATTTTCATTTCCTCTCACCTTTTCTTTTCTTTTGTCTGTTTACAGACACGGTCTCATTCTGTCGCCCAAACTGGCCTGTTGTTGTTAGGTGCCATCGAGTCATATCCGACTCATAGCGACCCTCATAGGGTTTTCAATGGCAGATTGTTTCAGGATTGCCTTGGGAGTGGGTTGCCACGTCCTTCTCCTATCTTTGCGGTGCTGGGAATTGAACTCGGGACCTCAGAGACTGCAGAGCGGCTTTCTACCAACTGAGCTAAATCCTGGCCCCAAAAATCTGAGATTCATTTGTTGTTGTTGTTAGGTGCTGTGGAGTCGGTATCCAGCTCATAGCGACCCTCATAGAGTTTTCAATGGCTGACTGTTTCGGGATTGCCTTGGGAGTGGATTGCCAGGTCCTTCTCCCATTTTTGTGGTGCTGGTAATTGAACTCGGGACCTCAGAGACTGCAGCGCAGCGCTCTACCAACTGAGCTAAATCCCAGCCTGAAAACTTGCCTGGAACTTGTTAAATAGCCAAGGCTGACCCCAAACTTGTGAGCCTTCTGACCCAACCTCCTGAGTACCAGGATTATAGGTGTGTGCCACCACATCTGGCTATTTTTCCTATCTCTTTCTCTCTCTATGCTTCAGCCTGGGAAATTTCTTGAAGATCCAAGTCTTTCTCCAACTTTGTCCAATCTGTTGTTAACGTTGTTGTTAGGTGCCATCAAGTTGAGTGGAGTCCAACTCATAGCAGCTCTCATAGGCTTTTTTTTTTTTTTTTTTTTTTGCGGTACTAGGGGTTGAACCCAGGGCCTGGACCGCTGAGCTGCACCCCCAGCCCATTTTGTAGATTTTATTAGTTTCTGAGACAGGGTCTCGCTAAGTTACACTGACTGTCTCTGGTCTTGAACTTGCGATCCTCCTGCCTCCGCCTCCCCAGCCGCTGGGATTACAGGCGTGCGCCACCACGCCTGGCTTCATAGGCTTTTTGATGGTTGATTTTTTTCTGGAGTGGGATGCCAGGTCCTTCTCCCATTTTTGCAGTACTGGGAATTGAACCCTTGGCCTCAGAGAGCACAGAGCGGTACTCTACCAACTGAGCTAAATCCTAGCCCTTGTTGTTAACCTAGCAATTAAATTTTAAATCTCAAAAACTAATTTTTTTCAGTTCTACAGGAGCCATATGGGTTTTCTCTTGCCATACAGTCCTATTTTTAGTGATGGTTTCTATATCTTTTAAAAATATAATTTTAAGTACTATATGTATTTTGTCAGTTTTTCTTAATTTTATTATTATCCCAAGTTCCTACTAATCTTT
>VMDO01025889.1:0-27531 GCA_007922755.1 Pedetes capensis | reverse complement strand
ATGCCACATTCTTCCTCATAAAGTCCAGCTTCTCGGATTATTTGCTCAGCGTATAAATTGAAGAGATAGGGTGAAAGTATACAGCCCTGACGCACACCTTTCTCAACTTTAAACCACTCAGTGTTTCCTTGTTCTATTCGAACAACTGCCTCCTGGTTCATGTACAGATTTCTCATGAGCACAATTAGGTGTTCTGGTTAAGAAGAATATAATTATTGGAAGCTAAACTGTAACATTCTGCATCTCCATACTCTGCTTTCTGTTGATGAACTTCTCACTTGTCACCACTAACTTATGCCTCACTTCATTTCGTCAGGTGTGTGTGTATGCATACACACACACACACACACACACACACACACACACATATATATATATATATGTATATGTGTATGTATAATAGTTATTTGGGGCTGGATATAGATTGTATAACTTTTTTATTGGACATTTTTAATGTATACCTTAATGTGATTCATTCTGACATGCTTTTCATTGTGACATTTCCATATGCACATTTTGATGTACATTATTCATATAGGTCCCCCCTTACCCTCTTGTATGCTTCCCCTCCCCACTCTCCCCATCTAAGTCTTCTCTATCATTTACTTGGTAATATTTTTCTATATGTCCTTGGGTTCCAGTTCTGTTTAAGATAGAAACTTTTCCTGTAGTGAACTTTGTTTTTATCTTGTCAGAACAATTGCATGCATTTTCTAGACCATTTTTATTGACACCATGAAAAAAAATTCTATGTAGAAAACGTGCCATGCTTATAATATTATAAATGATGAAATTATAAGAGCCAAGCACATAAACTTCCTTGTTTGAGAGACATGGGCTCCTGAGTCAAACACCCAACAATACTCCTGATAGCTTTTCCAGGCCATAACTCAGGTTTCTTACAACAATGATTTGAGTAAGCCGTTAAAACACCTGAACAGAAGGCAGAATATTTTCGTCTTTTCAGAAGATAACAAAAAGGATCATATGCAGTGAACATGGTATAGTGGTTAAGATCTTGAGCTCTAGAACCAGACTGCCTGTCCTTGCAAGTGGCTGGCTTTATGATCCACAGAAAGTTGCTTAAATTCTCACTGTGCTTTGATTTTTATCTATTAAATGAGAGATAATTATATAACTATCTTTATATAGTCATTGACAAGATTAAATTGGCTAATACAAGCAAAATACTTAAAATAATGTACGAAGCCTGCTGCTACTACTACTACTATACTATTACTTCTATGTAACTAATAACAATACCATGGGGGTTAAAACTGGTATGTATCAGAGGAATCCACATTTCATTATGTTAGGATGTGCCATAATTTACATGATTCATAAGAATGTGGATCCTGACCATACAGGAGGATTTTAAGTATCTATATTTCTCATTTCTGAAATTGTTGTTACTCTTATTATTAGGTGTCATTGAGTTGGGTCTGACTCATAGCAACCCTTATACAACAGAATAAAACATTACCTGACACTGTGTAGGCACATCATCTTTTTTATGTTTAAATCCATTGTGGCAGACACTGTGTCAATCCATCTGGTCGAGGGTCTTACTTTTGTTTTGTTGACTTGCCACTATCCAAAACATGATGTCCTTCTCCAGTGATTGGTCCCTCCTGACAACATGTTCAAAAAACATAAGATGCAGTCTAGCCATGATGGAGTTCACTCTGGCTGGGTGGAGTAATGGAGCTTGCCTCAACACGGATACTCGGGGACCCTTGGAAATAGGTAAGAGCCAGTGGTACCAAAGGACTTTGGGGACCTTCTTGTAAACAGGAACAGAATTTATTAAGCTGCACCCACCAAGATGAATAAAAAGGGGGTGCAGCACAATGGCCCTTGATGGAAGTGTCCCACGGTGTGTCTGCTGTTGCCTCTTGCAGTTCACCTTCCCTACTCTCCTCCTCCCCAAGGCAGGGAAGAAGAGTGGAGACCTCTTTGGGTCTTGCTTGGAGCTTTCAATGCTTTGGAGGCCCCGGGCTTGACAAGGAATCTTGCTTGTAGTTCTCAGATGTTTCCACTGGTGGTGCTTGAGGTTGCAGCTCTCAGGAGTAGGGTGCAGTGGTCAGGTTTGAAAGGGCTCCGACATCAGGTGAACAGGGGAGGATCAAGAACATAAGGAACAAAAAGGGAGATAGTAGTTTTAGTGGTGGTTTATATACCTTCTAAGAAGGTGTTGTGGACCCATAAATTGCCAATCAGGAAGCAACACATGCCAGGTTTGACAGCTCTGTAACTAGGGATTTGAAAAAGAAAAATTTTGATAGGGGGGTTAGGAGCAGGCCAGATCAATCACCAAAGGTCCTTTACTCACCAATCAGATGGCTCTGGACAGCTAATCAGATTGAAGGAGGCCACATCAGAGCTGGGCTATTTGGGGCCATCTTGGATCACTTGATGGGAGGTGGAGGAGTAAAGTAGGTGAAGGGTGAACTGGGACTTGGGCAGCCATATTGGCTCTTAGTGAGTCAAATAGGTCCCGGTCCAGGTTCCTGGGTTAAGGGTGACCAGAGGTGGGAAGGGCAGGAACAGGGCAGTATCTGGGGAGGGCTCAGCCGTCAACCTGGACTAAGCAAGCCTCAACCTGGCCACCTTCCCGTTCCACTACAGGAGTGTCCAGATAATTCATTACATAGCCATCCTTGCTTCCAGGGAGCACTCTGGCTGCCCTTCTTCTAAGATGGACATTTTGGTTCTTTTGGCAGTTCATGGTACATTCACTATTCAACTCCAGTACCACAATTTAAAAATATCAATTCTTCTGTCTCCCTTATAGAACATCCAGCTTTCACAAACATATGATACAACTGAAAATACCATGCCATGAGTCAGACACACCTTCATCTTTTATGTGTCATCTTTACTTTCCAATATTTTAAAGAGGTGTTTTGCAACACCTTTTCTCAATACAATGTATCTTATGATTTTCTTGATGGCTGCTTTGGTGAGTGATGATTGTAGAACCAAGCAAAGCAAAATCTTGGACAATCTCAATCTTTTCTCTGTTTATCACAAAGTTGCATACTGACTCAGTTGTAAGGATTTTTGTTTTCTTGGTATTGAGGTGTGATCCATACTGAAGGCTGTGTTCTTTGATCTTCGTCAGTTAATGATTCAAATCAGCTTCACTTTCAGCAAGCAAAGTTGTGTCATATGCATTATGCAGGTTTTTAATGCTTCTTCCTCCAGTCCTGATGCCACATTCTTCTTCATGAAGTCCACCTTCTCAGATTATTTGCTCAGTATAGAGATTGAAGACATACAGTGAAAGAATAACACCATGACACATACTTTCTTGCCTATAACCATGCAGTTTTTTCTTGTTCTATTCAAATGACTGCCTCCTGGTCCATGTACAGATTTCTCATGAGTACAATTAAGTAATTTAACATTCCCATTCTTTGCAATAGTATCCATAATTTGTTGTGATCCACATGGTCAAATGCCTTTGCATAGTCCATAAAACATAGGTAGAAAGGTTTCTGCTATTCTCTGCTTTTGGGTAATATCCATCTGACATCAGCAATGATGTCCCTGGTTCCCTGCCCTCTTCTGAATCTGGCTTCATTTGCCAGCAGTTCCCTATCTACTACTACAGTTGCTTTTGAATGAATTTATGAAATTAGCATACTGTGTTTCCTTCCTTCTCTCTTTCTCTTGTCTTCTTCTTCTTCTTCTTCTTCTTCTTCTTCCTCCTCCTCTTCTTCTTCTTCATTGTCTTCTTCTTTTCTTTCTATTATCTTCACTGATTTCTGTTTTTGAGTTTTTAAAAAGAAATCCTACCTTGTGATCAATATGGTATACACTTTTTTCACTTTACCATATCCAGAAATTAAATACTTCTAATTTTCACAGCTGTGCACACACCATTCATGAACATAAAAATCTCATGCAAAGTGGTCACCTTTTGATGTATTTCTTCTTTTCTACATACGCCTGTCAAGACATCAATCAAAGAGCTGATGGTATTTCTTCCCTTGCAATTTCTAATCTGAAGTAGAAGCAGCAGTTCAAAGAGAAAAGTGATCTAAATGTTTTTGAGTTTAAGAAATAAAAACCCTCCCAAACAATCCTGTTTTCCCTAATGATGATTTATATTCTTTAAAAGCTTCTTTTAAAGTCATTTGAAGACTACCCAGCATTGCCTAGTGTATAATCTCCACTTAAGATCAAATCATCCCATTCATGCTCTATCAAAGAGGAGATTGGTGGTGAGGATAATTGGGACTTCCCATTCCTTTGGGGTGGTCCAGGCAGAAATGAAGCTATTGGAGGCAGCCCTACTCACATACTCATTTACTGAATGTAGCACAAAAGAGTTGAAGTTCTTTCATTATAGCGCTTCTATCCCACCTACCCCAAATATCAACATAGCATTTAGAACTCTCACAATGGTTTCTAACATGTGACCTGTTTCATTTTCATTTTCTGTGTGGTCTAAGTAAAGCAGTGTGATCATGTAAATTAACATTGGACTGACAGAAGACTGTTTCATAGTCTCAAGGGCTTTTTTAGAGATGAAATATTAAATGAGATAAAATATGCTGAATATTTAAATTTAAAAAATTATTGATCACAAAAGGGGACTTACAAAGTGTATCAGAAAGTAGAAATAATGATGGAATATGTGTTTGAAGCCAGGATGAGTATTATGAGAGGGATTAATGGGAATGTGTCTTTTACTGAAATATTTTTTCCTTAAATATTCATTAGAGTTTTTATTCATACCTCACATACATGAAGGGTTAGAGTTTTTTTCCTGAACTTACTGTTTTGCCTTGGGCATGTAATTTTACTACTCTGAGCTTTAATTGTCTCCATCATAATACAAACATGATAATACAACCAGATAATAACCTTTAAGACAAAAGAACTCTATGTCATACTCCGTTATAGAATTGTAGTATCTAGCATAGCTACTTATATTCAGAAGGCCATATTTTGTATTTGAAATACTTATCTTGCCATTCTTAAATATTATTGTGAGGATTATTTGAAACAGAAAAACAGAAGTTCTTTGAATTCAAGAATTACATAATTGAATCAAATCAGTCCTAATGATACACACCTATAATTCTAAGGATTGGGAGGTGGCAGCAGGAGGATTGCCAAGTTCCAGGCCAGAGGCAGCCTGTGTAACTTACAGACCATGTCTGAAGATAAAAAATTCTAAAATGGGGACTAGGGAGTCCAGCTCAATGATAGAGCACTTGCAAAATATGTTCAAGGCTCTGGGTGCAACTGCCTCGTACCACAAAAAAAGAGTTACATAATTGATAGCTTAACTCACAACTAAAAAGAAAGAATAGTGTTTTGACTTTTTAAAGCACTTTCACAGAAATTTTTCCCTTGATTCTAATTTTAATTGGATGAGGTAGGTGATCTTATTATTTCAGTTTATAGGTACATAAATTGAGTTATAGTAAGTCACTCAGCTACTCAGAAATAGAACAGAGACTCTGATGCAAGTATTCTTGAAATGTCCCAACTTTCTTTTTGTTATAAATATTTTGGTCAGTCTTACACTAAAACAAACATATGAAACGTGAAATACTTGCCCAAGAGTTGAAGTACTCTCCAAATTTAAAGATACTGTGCCATATCTTCCTTTCTTCCCCCACTTCTTTAACCAAATTTAATTTACAGATGTCGTTTTAAATCCAAAGTCTCACTAAAGATGAAACTCATACTTTTTACAGGGCCAGAATTGCAAACTGGCAGGCATTAGATCAAGAGCACATTCTCAACAGTTAATAGAAAAGAAAACAGTTCTTGCTTTGATATGTAAACAATCTCTCTAACTTTAAGTTTCTTGAAATTTAAGAAAAAAAAGTTGAGTTCTCATGTTGAGTACACTGGTGGCTGTTTGATTTTAAATGGAAATAATACATTGATTTCCCAGAAAATAAACAGTTTACTATTGTTTTCATTTTTAATGGCCAGAGGTTCATTATTAATGGCCTCTGAACTACTGTCTTTTAATATCATGATGTGTGAACTACCTTACTCCACTTATGACTTTGGGACAAGCAATTCAAAATGTTATTTTTCCTAAGTCAACAACAAATACAAATGCTTGATGAATGATTCTAAAAGACTGTTGTTTGATACAATGCTGCTTTTTCTCTCTTGAACCTGGTAGGCATCTTTTGCCACTTCAAGGTAAAATATTCCTTCTCTGCAGCAAATTTACTCTTCGTGATGAGCCTTAAAAGATAGCTTTAAGCCATCTACAATTATGACCTTGACTAGGAAAATGTAAGTTAATAAGGCTTCAACAAATTATGGTCTTTTTGGTCGATTTGCCTAGTGAACTGTTAATTGTAAAACTGAAAGACATTATGTTCAGCTTTCTCTATCACATCTTTTGTGTTTTAACAGTGACACTTCATTGAGTGCAATTAACAAAGCCTAGGAGATTTATTAACACACTTCTTCATGGCCAATGATCCATTCCACTTAAGACATAACACTGTAAAATGCACATTATCTCCTTTTGGCACTTACAATAATGCTTCATGAACTAGGAAGGCATATGTTAAAGCAGATAAAATAGCATTATTAGCTGACAAATCTTACAATTTATTAGACAGTTAATTTATCAGCTTAAAAGACACTTAAAACAGCTGTGCATTTAATGTCTTTTTAATGTATCCAGTAAAACTTGCATAATTGCCTGTAGTGCAATTTATTTTTAGCTATGTTGCAAAATGTCTGCATTTACTGTTTACATCTTCTTTAATTTTTCCTGCAAGGCTCATCACATCTCTGCCTGAGCCCTAACGATGAGGGCCAATAATCAGACAAAAAGCCTCCTCAAACAAATGGTTCCCCATGAATGAACTATTCAAAAGTGCATGCTGCTTGGGACCTGGGGATTGTTAGCATTTTATCTTTACCCAAGGGCAAAGGCAGAGGTTCCAAATAAATAAATAAAATACAAGAATAAAGCCAGGGTGCTCAAATAAGTAAGACGTAGTCTGTTTCTAGTCTTAGTATCGCAATCCGGCAGCAACCTTTCTAAGTATTTGTATGTGGAGTCCATTCTGAACTACACATAGGGAGTATGAACTAACAAGGCTTTTAGACTACATTGGCAAAGTTGTTTCATTTTATAATTAAGGTAACAGCTCCCTGCTGATTAATTGGTTTATACCTAAGTACTGCACTAGTGTAGGAGCACAGGAGAAAATTGTGAGAGATAAGACACATTCCACGGCTCTGACGTGTCAATTGGTTCTGTTTGTTTATTGCGCTTTGATTTAATGGAATCTTTGTTAAAGCTTTCTATTTTCTACAGAATCTTTCACAGTAATGATGTCTGGGGGAAATGAGGCTAGTTATTATTAAAGCAAAAAGTCAAACAGTGCATGTTGCCCCTAATGAAATAGCAAATGAAAACGTGATTTTTGGTTTGTAGGAGTGTGTACAATAACCTATTATGAGACAGTGCTGACTTCTAGCTCCAAAATTTAATTTGTTTCCCATCATCTGATGTAAACTTGTCCACAGCTGAGGCATACACTTGTTTTTTAGATAATGACTGATGCCAAAATGCAACTTTTTCCTTCTACTTACTTAAAGTATTTTTATGTATTCTGAAGTTAACCTAAATCTTTTAAGTTGATTCCACAATTTGAAATTATAACAAAACAAAACAAAAAAGAAAATGTGTGTCTGTATGTATGCATACAGGCATGATTAAAATAACTGACAGAAATATCCACTTGGTCAATGAAGGAAAGAATTTCTCTCATGGATTGTTCAGTACCTCAGGTAGCAGTTAATGAGACCTGGACTTCACAACTAGTCCTGATTTATTGAATAAAGAGACCAATATAATTTAAGTAGAAAGGAAGAAAAGAGAAATTTCATACATTTTATTTTCTAATTTGTTTTCCACTGGTGTATGATTTCTCTAGGAACTTGAGAGTGTCTCCATGCTTTTCAGAAATACTTACCTTCTCAAATCTTGCTGAAAGAGGAAGAAGGTAACAAGGACTGAAAGGAGAAGCTGTTATACTGGGCTACATCAATCAGTGTTACGGGACTTTCTGTAGACATTGCAAGCTTGATGTAAGTGTGGATTAAATTTCTTTGTTAAAATTCTTACCTAATTTAGAAGCTAGTACAGATGAAGCTCAGAAACTTTGTCATGACGATAAAAACTTTATCATTTAACGTGAATAATTTAAATAGTGGCTAGATTTTTTAAAAATGTTATAAAAATTGAGAGACCTTTTATGTGTATATACTTAAGTCTTTACATCTTGCTTTACAATCAGACAACAGGCTTTTGACAGATACTATTTTAATCACCATTGTATAGATTCAAGGGGAAACAGAGTCAGTGACTTGCCAAAGATAAGGCATTATGTAAATCTCAGAGTTGGAGTGAAAACTAACAACTGGCTTCTAATCTCATTTCTTTCTTTACATCACTACTGCGTGAGACTGACACCATCGAAAAGTACTACCTAGACAGAAGTTCTGTCTCAAGATAAAGGTATAGTAGAATTACCTCTATAAAAGACCTCTAGTCCCAGTACTTAAGGAAAATGGGTTAAATATTAAGCTCTGTCTATTCTAAAACACATACCAATTCAGTTGCTTTGAGAAAACTAATTAATTATATTCCTGAAGCTCTTTTAGGCTTTCAAATATCATTAAAAACTGAGTCCCAAGTATTGTCACCCTGTCTCCTGCACCTTGTCTCCTTTAAATACTTGCCAAATCTTGGAAATAACCAAGATATCTTTCAATAGGTGATTGTATAAACTATGGTACATTCAGACCATGGGTTCTTATTCAGCACCAAATGTACCAGTTCTATAATGAATATGTCTTAGTGACAGCACAAGTGTGTGTGGATGCGGGTAGATGTGTGCACACATATGCATGCACATATGCATGTTTCTGCTTGCTCAAAATCAAGAAATAAAGAAAAGCACATTGAGGTTAACAACAATATTTATGCCCCTTACATACATGCACTAAAAGGATACATTTATCTGCTTCATTTTTAATTAATTATAAACATTTAACAGCACAGGCTTCACACAGGTGATAATAGACTAATGATAATTGCTTTATCATATGATTAGGGCAGCATTGTGGACAATCTCACAGCAATAGTGAAAATGGTAGAGACATCATTATTTTCCCCATTATGCTCTAATTCCAATTTGTTTCAGATGTTTTATTTGGGAAAATCAATCTGCCAATTAGTGACTCTATTAAGAGTCTGAAGTTTTAAAGAAATGAATCAGCCCACATAATATTGGTACTACAAACCTTTCATTTACTGAATTTAAAAGCTGATATTTTTCACAGTGTGTCAATTATATACCAAGAATTTCTATGTCTCTGACATGGAAACCACGGAAAGTAATGGATTAAGACTTCATGTTAAATCAAAGTAACATATTGCAGCTTCTTTGTATTTTGAATAAATTAATTCATTTTTCCTTCAAAATAAGATAAGCTCTAGGAATATATTTGAGTTCCCTTAGGGACTGTGTGTCCATGGGAAAATCATATACCCACCCGCTGTCTTAAACTTAAATGAATTTAGAGTGAGAACATCTGCTAAGTCTTTTAGTTCTTGGGAATAGAGTTTTCTCATAATAGAGAAGTAATCAGTGAGCATAGAAAGAGGATAGGGAAGAATGTTAAGGGGCTCAGGTTCTAGCGCCAGGTTGGCCTCAAAATAAGAGTGTTACCTTAGAAAAATGGCTTACATTGTCTACCAATTTCTATAGCTATGAAAAAAGGGAGGATAAAAAGGAAAGGATTTAACAATTCTAGAACCAGTATGAAGAAAAGGTGCTTATATGGGTAGTTTGTTGTTGTTGTTGTTAGGTGCCATCGAGTCAGTATCCAACTCATTGCGACCCTCTGTACCACAGGGGAAACACTATTGTCAGTGCTTCTCTGCTGTTCATAGGGTTTTCAATGGCAGATTGATTTTTGGGAGGGGGTTGCCAGGTCCTTCTCCCAAATATGGGTAGTTAGTATTGCCTAAATAACTTCAATGTAATTTTAAACTTAAACTTACTTTAACACACATAAGTTTATTACCTCATCATACCAAGCATTATCATGATATCTTTTAAATATTAACATGCCCATAGGTGGTTGTGTCCAAACTGCACTGTTGTTGTTAAGTGTCCTTGAGTCAGTGTCTGGCTCATAGTGACCCTATGTACAACAGGTGAAACACTGTTTTCTGTGCTTCTCTGCTATTCATAGAGTTTTCAATAGCTGATTGTGTTTTGGGAGTGGGTTTCCAGGTTCTTCTCTCAAGCCTACAGCACTTTGTGTTCACAGGCGGTCTCCCATCCAAGTACTAACCAGGCTCTGCTCTGCTTAGCTTCCAAGATCTGAAGAGATCTGAAGCCACAGTGGTATGACTGCAGGCTCCAAATTGCATAGATACAATATATTGGTTTTTTTCCTAGATTTGAAGGAATGGTTTTTTATTTTAGACTCATATACTACAAATACATTCTGAACATGCTGATCATTTCATAGGTTATCTTCATATTACATTGTGTCTGTAAAATTGTAAAATCAACTGTAAAACTATGACAGTTTCTTATACAGCCAGACCTACTTTTACCATATAATCCAGCAATCACCCTCCATGATATTTACCCATTTGAGCTGAAATTTATATGCACATACACTTACAAAAACTGTATATGGATGTTTGTGGACATTTTTTAAATACTTGCCAAGTATTCCAACAATGCTTGGAAATAACCAAGATATCTTTCAATAGGTGATTGGATAAACTGTAGTAAATTCAGACCATGGGATGCTATTCAGCACAAAAAGAAGTGATCTCTCAAGCATGAAACAACATGAAGGAAATTTAAATGCATGTTATTAAGTAAAAGAATCCACTCTGAACAGGCTATGCACTGTATGAATCCAAATATATGACATTCGGGGAAAGGCAAAACAATGGAGACAGTAAAAACATGAGTGGTTGCTAGATAACAGTAGAAGGAGTGAGTAGGAGCACCGGAAGATTTTGTGGGGCTGTGAAACTACCTTGTATGAAACTATAAACGAACATACATGTTGTTATGCATATGTCCAAATACATATAACACCAAGAATGAATCCCAAAGTAAACTATGCACTTTTGGTGATAATAATATGTCACTATAGGCTTATCAATTATAACAGATGCTGCACTGTGGGGCAAGAGGTTGACAATGGAGCAGGCTTGGACATGTGAACTTTCTGTACTTTCTATTCAATTTTTCCAGTAACTAAAAACTGCTCTAAAATAAAATTTATTAAAATAAAAATAGAAATGTATTTGAAAAAAAGTATGACTTGGTCATTGGTATTGTAGAACAAATCAAACATGGTCTATTTATTCTGGTATTATTTTTTCAGCTCACTGGATAATTTGAGGCAATGTTATCCAGCATTGACTTTGGAGAGGATAACATCTCTTTTTCCAACGAAGGTAAAAATCCTCCTACATCTGAATTGTGTATCTGTCTTCTGAACAATGTAATTCAATAGAAAGTGTATAATGATGAGTTATAATTTCGGTGGTTTTTATGGGCTGAATTTTGTCACCTCTCAAATTCATACACTGAAGCTCTTACTCCCCAAATCAGAGAATGTGAACTTATTTGTAGCTGGGGCCTCCAAAGAGGTGATTAAGTTTAAATGAGACTGTTAGTGTGGAGCCTCATCTAATCTGACTCGTGTCCTTATACAAAAAGGGAATTTGGAAATAATGGAGACGCTAGGGGCATTGTTATGGTTTGATGCTGAAATGACCCTGAAGGCTTGTGTGCTAAAGGACTGGACGTTAGCTAATCAGCTTTTGGTAAGTTTTTGGATCATGGAGGATATAACCACATCAATGGATTAATCCATTCATAGTTTCACCATTTGATGACAGTATTGGGAGGTGGTGGAAACTAGGAGTGGGTCCTAACTTGAGGAAGTAGGTCACTTCGATGCATGCCCTGCCTGAAAAGACATACTTTATTCTCCAGCCCCATCTCTCTCTGCCTTTGTTTCCCTGATGCCATGAAGTGAGCACTTTTGTTCTACCACATGCTACCCACCATGGTGTTCTGCCTCACCCTGGCCTAAAACCAATGGAGCCAGCTGACCATGGACTGAAACTTCTGAACCCATGCACCAAAGTAAATCTTCCTGCTTTAAGTGGTTTTTCTCAGGTATTCTGTCACATCATGGAGAAAGTGGAGTAACACAGGGCTGAATGTATATAAAGATGTTATGAGAATATGATGACAAGGTGGCCATCTGCAAGTCAAAGAGGGAGGCCTCAGGAAACATCAGTCCTATGCACACCTTGATCTTGGACTTCTAGCCTGCAGAATTATGATTAAATTCCTGTTTAAGCCACCCACTCTGTAATAATTTGTTATGAGAGCCAGAGGTGACTAATAGTGGATTTTGGGGCTATCAGGTATGTATGGGTGCATGGAAGAGAAGGGTGAGAAACACAGGAGTGAAATATTCTTGTAGAAAACGGATAGAGAATCCTGAATTCTGGAAAGTTTCAGTGATTTTTAGGAAAAGAAAAGCTCACAAAAATATGGTGATAGTGCTTCCAGAGAATAAATCCAAGTTGTATTTTAGAAAGATACAATTACTTGGCTGCTTCAAATGTTTGAAGAAAATCCTGCAGATTGAACAAATACTCTTACAGTAACAGTTGTTGAACTAAGGCAGTTAGCAGAGACTTCCTGAGAGTCGTACTCACTGAACTGCCTTAAAATTCTTCATTTTCTGCCTCCTATTGACTTTAGTTATTGTTGTTGTTAGGTGCCATCGAGTCGGTATCCGACTCATAGCAACCCTCATAGGGTTTTCAATGGCTGACTGTTTCGGATGGGGCTGGGATTTAGCTCAGTGGGTAGAGCGCTGCGCTGCAGTCTCTGAGGTCCTGAGTTCAATTCCCAGCACCGCAAAAATGGGAGAAGGGCCTGGCAATCCACTCCCAAGGCAATCCCAAAACAGTCAGCCATTGAAAACCCTATGAGGGTCGCTATGAGTTGGATATCGACTCGACGGCACCTAACAACAACAACAACAACATTGACTTTAGGCACTGGGATGTAGCTCAGTTGGTAGAGTGCCACTCTGCAGTCTCTGAGGTCTCAAGTTCGATTCCCAACACAGCAAAAATGAGAGCGGGACATGGCAATCCACTCCAGAGGCAATCCTGAAACAATCAGCCATTGAAAATCTTATAAGCGTCATTATGAGTCAGATTCGACTTGATGACACCTAACAACAATTGACTTCTGAGTTATAATCCTTGAGTTCTTTGGAATGCCTTCCTAAACTAGCTGTCAGGAGGCAGGCATGTTCCATGAAAAGAAAATAATAACAACAATTTTGAGATTTGGACTAACCATTTTGCATGTATGATCTAACTTATTTTTAGACAACCCAATGAACTAATAATATCATCATTTCCATTCGCAGTTGAACACAGTCTTAGAGAAGATCAATTTCACTAAGGTTATGTAACAACTCTATGCCAAAGCTTTAGTGTAAACCAGAATCTGTCAGATTGTGAAGGCTGTATTCTTAAATATGCTAAACTACTGAACATTTTCCCTTTCTAAAGTTGCCAAAATTTAGCAAGTAAAAAAGCAATGTATATTCCATTTTACCTGGCAATGTTAACTTTGACCAGTTAAATTCAATGATTTGCTTAATATGAATCCAGAAGGAAGAGCATTTTTTGAAAATCAAGTTGCAATTGAGATTAGGAGTTGAGGATTTATAGCACATCCATAATCCTTAGTGTACACTAAAGGATGGTAAAGTCCATTGAAAGTAGTTAGCAAATACAAAGGCTTAAAGGCACTCTTCCATCATATTATTTTCCACATTACAAAAATAGTTAAAGCTATCTTCATCTGGAAATGACACTTCTCTTCCTTTTTTACTAGATTGTTGTGTAAAATCTGATGAAAGTGAAGGAATCATATAATGAACAATTTGTCATTTTTTATTGAGTAAGTACAGTAGCTCAGTTGGTAGAGTGCTGCTAGGGACAATCTGAGGACCCAAATTCCATCTGCAATACCCCCAAAATGGGAGAAAGACATCACAATCCACTCCCAAATCAATCTTGAAACAATTAGCCATTGAAAACCGTATAAGGGTCACTATGAGTCAGACTGGACTCGACAGCACCTAACAACAATAATATTATGATGACACAGCAGAAAGGCTAACTTTGTCTTCTCCCAACTGTGTAAAGAAAAATATTAGATGATTTTGAGTGTAAGGCATGTTCCATGAAAAGTAATTTTCATTTTCATCATATGTAATAGACATATTACATCATATGTAATAGACATATATTGAACACTGACAATATACTGGGTATTAATTAGATTCAATAAGGTATTAAGAGAAACCCAAGCATGAGCAGGGCTTAATAAACATGACCAAGGGTCACAATATAACTTTATATACTTACCTACCAGCAGATAACCAGGAGATCATATAAGTCAAAAGTACCTAAAATTCTTGGAAGGATAAAGCAGGGACATTTAAGAAACTTAAAGATAAGATTCTTATCTCAGTAAAGCATTATTTTTACAGAGTAATATGTGTGACAAAATTGTAAGAAACTGAGGAGAGTGCTGTGACACACACTTGAAATCCCAGTGGTATGGAAGACTCCAGTTCCGGAGTTGGAGGCCAGAGGCAGCTTTTGGAACTTAATGAGACCCTGTCTCAAAATAAAAAATTAAAAATGGGCTTGTGATGAAGCTCAGTGGTGGCACACTTGCACAGCATGAATGAGGCCCCAGGTTCAGTGCTCCAGGACTATGAAATAAATACTTACATACATACATACATACAATGTTGTTAGATGCCACTGGGTCATGCTGTATCCAAATCATAGCAACCCTCATAGGGTTTTCAATTGCTGATTGTTTCGAGATTGTTTTGGGAGTGGATTGCCATATCCTCCCATTTTTTGTGGTGCTGTGGTCCGATCATAAATAAATAAATAAATAAATAAATAAATAACTCAAGAAACTAAATCCTTGAACAAGACAGATTGCCTTTGCTGACCTTGTCTAGAGTTTTGTATATTTACTTTTACTTTACAGTATAGCAGATAAAGAAGTTAGATTTGATAACACCCTTCCTTTCCAGGGATGATAAGTATGTGGCATATTTCCCATAAAAATAAAGACTAACATAGGACACAGAAGAATTTAGAGACATTAGAGAGTTGTCATACTCAATCACAGGCTGTTACTCTGCTGAATGCAACAAAAAGGCCTACAACTGGCTGAGCATATTCCTTTACATTCTAAGTACAGAGGCATTATTTTAATATGTAGAATGTTACGTATTAAAAATCACATGTTCAGTAAATATTTGGAATGTCAGTCATGGGATATAGAGTGAATAACGGAATGGGAAACTAAAAAAAGTTATTATTTACAATTTAGTATTCAGTCTTAATGTCCTAGGCAAAATTACAATTTAGATTAGAGATGCCTATTTCTGATACTGGGCTGGGATTTAGCTCAGTTGGTAGAGCGCTGCGCTGCAGTCTCTGAGGTCCCAAGTTCAATTCCCCGCACTGCAAAAATGGGAGGAGGACCTGGCAATCCACTCCCAAGGCAATCCTGAAACAGTCAGCCATTGAAAACCCTATGAGGGTTGCTATGAGTCGGATACTGACTCCATGGCAACTAACAACAACAACAAATTTCTGATACCTCCTGCCCTTTGCTATCTAGATACCTAGAACACTTCCATTTTAAAGACATCTGTGTTGAGGCTTTGCTTGTCTCTTCAATATTCCAGAATTTCCCTTTAGTTCTCCAAATTCATCCTTAGATCTTTAAAACTTTAATTCTTTCATTTAGCAGAGGAATTTCTGGAGGAAATCATTCAACATAAAAGAGCAAGCAACTGAGAACACATTACAGTGTAAGATTCACATTAGAGAGGCATTTGAAATTTTATAGAATATTTGTAGTTAGCATCAAGTGAATCCTTAATGAAAAAATTTTTTAAAAAGACACAATATATTTAGGAATAGAAGGTTTTTGTGGTATTTCTCAAGCCATAAAACATGTATATTTATTTTACCCATGAAAATGGCTATTCCTCCTAATCACAATTGCATATGCTAACTCCTTTTGAATTCAGCATCCTATATAGCAATTTTAATCAAATGGTGTAGAGAAATATAATGGATATAGTCCTGGAGAGCCTGCAGTGGTAGCCCTGTGGCATCTGATCTGGTCAGATCTCGGAAGCTAAGCAGGGTCCAGCCTGGTTAGTACCTGGATGGGAGACCGCCTGGGAACACCAGAGCTGTAGGCTTGGGAGAAGGACCTGGCAACCCCCTCCCAAAAATCAATCTGCCATTGAAAACCCTATGAACAGCAGAGAAGCACTGACAATAATGTTTCCCCTGTTGTACAGAGGGTCACTATGAGTTGGATACCGACTCGACTGCACCTAACAACAACAACAAGTCCTGGAGATGTACCTCAGTACTAAAGTGATTGCCTAGCATCCCCTGGGTTTGATCTCCAGCACTGCAAAAAAAAAAGGAAAAAAATGTAATGCAATTTACTGGATTCTGTATTCTAGATTCTGTATTCTAGATTCTGTATTCTAGATTCTGTATTCTATGGCCTGTGTTTATCTACCCAATGTGAATCCACATAATGACTATACTAGTGGTTCCCAAAGGACAGTCCTATTTAGATGCCAAAGTACCTGTGTCATTGTGAAACAAGGAAAATGTGAACAATGATATGAATAATAGTATAATGCTAAGTAGGTTATTCTCCTGATGTTATGACAGTCTTACTTTATTTTGTTATTAAAATAACCTTTCTTGTATCAAGACAGAATCAACAGATGGCAATAATATTGATCAAAACATTGGTTAGAAGACAGAAGGAAGGAAAAATTAAAGAAAAGAGAGTGGTAAGACCACCTTTAACATTGTTCAAAGTAATTGAGGGAAGACTTCAGGTGGTTTTAACTAAATTTAAATAAATTTCCTATATGCTTATGATCCAGATAATTTCTGTAGAGACTTTACTAGTCTAGAAAATGGCTCTTGTTATTGACTCACAGCTTTTGATGAATTGGGAGTTGGAAACTGTGCTGTTTTCCAAACCTGATGCTGATCAGTGTAGGCTCATTCACTCATCTTAGTATGTTCGCCTTTGGGCAGCTTTCCAGCAGGCATTTCATGGGACAGAGGAGTAGTAAGAGAAAACATGTTGAAACTATAGCTCAGAGGGATGGTCCAAGCCAGATGCCTGTTGTGAGTGTCATGCTAGGCCCACCCACACAACTGTTTGTTTTTGGCAACCAATCTGGGCACTTGCCTTTTTATAGATTGGTGCCAAACACCTGCCTGCAGACAATATGGACAGCTAGGCACAGAGACGGAATAGCCAGCCACCTATACAAGTATGTTTTCAGGAATACTAGGAAGTATCTAATGACTGAAAAAGATATACATAACACCTACAGATATTTGTGCACATATATTTTTATGTCTTAAGTGGCTTAAGTTCCTTTGCCAGAGCACTTTCATTTCACAGTGAAACAGACCAGCTTTTGACTACAAATCCCTTACAGAACAGAGAAGACATTTATATTAAGGTTGTAAATGACTAATGGCAGAACACTTCCCCAGGATAGTTTTATTTATTTATTTATTTATTTATTTATTTATTTATTGTAAGCTAAAGCTATGAAAACACTAAAAAGGGAGATATTTAATCTTAGGGTAAGGTAAAGAAGAGGCTAGATAATACAGTTACAGTAGGCATCCTGAAGCTATTTGGCAAGGCCCAGCCTAGTTATCAAAATGTGAGTCAGTAGTATCTGAAAGTAGAAGAATCTAGCCAATACACATGGAATATCATGAGAAATGAAAATGAGACTTTCAACTTATCATTAGCAATCCAATAATATAAAATGATTTTATTTACTTGTCCATCTTCTTACCACCAAGTCTCAGAAATAATTTAAGGCTGACATAAAAATTGATAAATCAGTTTCACATTTATATCACATTTTGCAGTTTACATATAAAATGACTTGTAATGCCAGGATGCCCAAAATTAAATATTTTATCGAAAAATAGCAAAATAAAATGAATCTTTTCTCAGAGAATATCTCTAAACCAAGTACTTTTATACACTGTCTTTTCCTTTGAATTACACACTTTCTGAACTTGTCTGTGGTTTTAACCTGCAATCATAGATGATGAACCTGTTATTAAACATGCTTGCAGCTAATATCAGTTTATCCCCAAGCATCAGACGCCAGATGTTTTTGGTGAGAAGAAAATTAATGGCCTAAATAATGAATCAATTGAGGAGCAGTGGCCATAATCCATCTGTTCTTTAAGCCAAGACCCTGAGTCAGGCTGGCTTCTGGCTACACAGAATATTAATCAGTTGAAGAGTTAAACGGAGGACTCAAAGCTATTGTTGTGAGATGCCTCTGGGCGCCCCCAAGCCACTCCTTCTATAGGCTAGGCTTTGTACAAGGAATGAATAGGCAAACAAAAAGCAGAGGACAAGGAGAGAGCTGTATAGGACGGGTAATTTGGATTGACTACCCCTTGTGCAACCAAGGAGAGAATGACTAAATGCAGACAGTTGGAGTCCAAGCCAAGCCTCCTCTATTTGGATGAAATCATACTCCCTAAACATATAATCCATTTTGATGACAGTTAAATCATTTATTTATTGGGTTTCATCCCATTTTTCATTGTTGTCCTTATTCCTTTAATATTCCCTCCAAATCTAGACCGTGAAATTTTACTATGTGGTTTGATGGGTTTTGTGCTAAGTCAGCTTATATCAAATAAAGTTCTTATACATACAAAAATTTTCTGAGGGTTTGACACATCAAAATTATGTCTGTTTGTGTTTTATTTCTCATTTCTTCTGTATATGTTATAAGCAAGTTGCAAAGGAGGCAATGAATGCTTTAATCAGCTACCTTCTTAGTGATATGACTTTAATCTTTCTTTTAAAAGGTCAGAACTAACTTATTTCATGGATTTTTGAAGGATCACATAAAGTGGCATTGATGCTTCAATGTAAATCTTCAGCTAGATAGAAGACAGAAAGAGGCGAGCTTGCTAGAAAATAGACATGATAGGTAGATAGATAATAGAAAGATAGATACATAGATACACAGATAAACACAGAACAGAATCTGAACCAATTGATCTGAAGTTTTATTTCCTCAGTTTTCTCAAATTTCTGGGAAGCATTCGCAACAATAGTGCTGAGAACACTGAAAACTTTTTTTTTTTTGATAAATGCATGCTTTAACCTATTTTGGCTTCTGTTTTCAACTACCTGGGTAGCAAAGCTAGCATGGTGTTGTACCTCTGTTATCCCAGATACTCAAGAGGCTTAGGCAGGAGGATTGCAAGTTTGAGGCCAGAGGCAGCCTGCAAAACTCAGTGAGATCTTGTCTCAAAGTAAATATTTTAAAAATAGGCTGAGAGTGCAGCCCACTTGTAGAGCATTTACAAAGAATGTGTGAGGCTGTGGGTTCAACTCTAAAGTACCGCAAAAAAAATCAACTACTTAGGTAGCAACAATAGAGGAAATTCAAAAAATTTAACCAAAAATAATAGAGAAAGCCCAAATTTCAGAGAATAAAAATTAACAGAAACAATTTTGCTTTGATAGAGCTATTGGCCAGAAGCATTGACACAGAGTCAGTGATTAGGTGCACTGTGCTAGGAACATACTAGTGAAGAAGCAAGGGACAGTGGCTATTAAGAAAGAGCTATGTGTGTATTTGTGTATACTGCACAATAGTTTCAGTGGAAATGATGCCCTTAAGCTAGTATATATGAGAGGGTAGTGAGAAGAGTACCACCTTACAAACTACAACCAAAATGAGGAGGCTTATGTTCCTTGGCTGTTAGTTTGATGATCAAGTCACCTCAAGTTTGTTGTTGTTACGTGCCATCCAATCAGCTCCAACTCTTAGTGACCCTACGTACAACAGAACAAAACACTCCCCAACACTGTGCCATGCCTTGCACTATGTCAGTGCTTTTCTGCTATTCATAGCATTTTCAATGGCTGATTGTTTCTGCATTGGGTTGGCAGGTCCTTCTTCCTAGCCTGCAGCACCTGGTACTCCCAGGAAGTCTCCCATCCAAAGACTAACCAGGTCAACCTTGCTTAGCTTCCAAGATCAGACCAGATTTGATGCCGGGGTGTTGTGGCTGCAGACCACCTCATGGTAGCAAAAACTTACTGAGTTTCTCTTTTGTTCACAAGTGTGGCATTCTGCATTGGTTAAGATACACTACTAAAAAGGATCAGCCTTGGATAGATATTAGTCAGTAGCAAGCTAACCTTATGAAATCTGATTTTCTTGGGTGGGATGGAGGCACAAATAATACCTATACAACCAATATTTTATCATTTTATATCTTAACGGATTCCACTTTTGTATTATCTTCTGGAAATACTACTACTTACCCAGGCATGGTGGCCCACATTTATAATCCCATAATTCAAGAGGATTAGGCAGGAGGCTTGATGTGAATTCAAGACCAGCCTGGGCTACATAGTGAGTTCCAGGCCAGCATGAGCTACATAACTCCTTATGATCAGATAAGTCCTTCAGTGCTTTAATGTGAATTGAGAAGCAGTTGGAAACAAAAAAAACAAATATGGATTGTGGAAGGCTCTGTAAGAAAGGTGTTTAAATATGTGGATACAATCCTCAAAACCAATAATAAAAATAACACGTAATTTTTTTATTTCATCATCCTGCCCTGTGTCTCTCACCTGTACTTCCTATACTCTGCCAAAGTAAGAGGAGTAAGATTCAAGAGAGATTATCTCGCCATCTAAGCCTGGCCCCTGCTTGATACACTGCTGATATATCAATAGAGTCCTCTGGGCTGTAGAGGAAGGGAGTGTCACTTCGTCCCTCCTTGGTTCTTGCTGTTGCTCAAAGATTGCCTGGCTTCCAGTTGAAAGTTGATTACTTCCCACAACATAACTCACTGTATACACACATGCATGCATGAATGTGTACATGGTCATGTGTGTGAGAACACATGCCCAGGATTTTGAATACCAGGAAGTCCTAGGAAACTATTTGGGAGTAACTCAACTATATTCCCTTGGCCAAAGTAAAGTGACTCTAAAAGAATTCCACTGTCATGTGGGAATGTTGAACTACCATTCTCCATATTCAAGAATTGTATCACTTGATAAAATAAACATTTTTAGCACCAAACTTCACTTATTTAATTACCACTAGCATTTATTTATTTATCTATTTATTTATTAAAATTATTTTCCTATTTAAAACTCAGCAGAGAGACTGGGGCTGGAGGATGCCTAATTTGAGGGCAAATGTAGCATCACAGTTGAGACCCTGTCTCAAAAAAAAAGGTCTTCTTAACCATCAGAAACTTTGGTCACTTTTTAACCTGCTTTTGTTGTTTAGCAGGGTTTTTAGTGAGAGGATGGAGGAAAAGAAATGATTTTAAAATGTTACTAAATAAAAGAATTAGAACCCTAGAAGTTATTTACTGAAATATAAAGTAGAATATGACTGTAATAGGTCAGTCTAACTTTCCTGAGTACCTCCCTGCGCTTTCCACCTTGGATACTCAACCAGTTAGATCTGCAGTCAGAGCTCATTGTGACCAGTTTCTTATGAAATAAAAAAAAACTATTTATTTTGAAAAGAATGTATGACATATTCTTAGGGAAATAATATTTTTTGGTGGGAGAGAGGAAGTAGCTATAGAAACGAGATGGTTTTCAACACAATCACCCTCATCTCAAGAGATTATAATTCTTTTCTTTTTGAATCTGGAGGTGTTTTTGTTAGGTTATAAAATGAGTCTCAACAATGGCAGCAATGGCTTGAATGACTTTCCATTTTTAAAATCAACTCCAGAGGGTCAAATTAAAATATTTTCCCCAAACTGCTCTCAATCTTCATATTTTGCATTTATTGTATGCATTATTCTAAAAAAGATTATGATGAGTTTATTTCTAAGCCTGATAAAACAAAACAAAAACCTGCTACAACATATAAAGAGACCTTATTGTTGTTGTTGAGTGACTTTTATTCCTAATCTTTAGATACATTTAGTACTTTCAAACACTCAACTAGTGTATTTCCTCCTTTTTAATCTTTTGTGCAAATTATCTTTTATAACACTAATTTTAATGTTTTCAATTGAAAACTTTCTAATGTACCTCCTTATCTTGGCTCTTTAGGAAGTATCACATTTCAATTTTAATATATTATCCTCAATCCCTCTGATTTCCAAAGTGAATAAACTTCAGTTTTCCTTATTTTCTGTTGTAGATTTATTTTTTAATTTTAAATTGGGCTGCAATCTGCTAAATTGGTCATGAAAACATAAGTTGCCTTTCTCCAGTTTCCTCCTCTGCACAGTGAGAAACACGCAGGTGAGAGCACAGTTCTCATCTGGATTTCTCAATCACTTGGACTTGACAGCATCTATTCAGAATCACATTTTCTTTTAGGATTTCTCTGTATTTTGGTAAACTGCAACAAGGCTGAATGATTTAATGTGATTCTTAGAGATCCTGTGTAAATGCCACAATATTAGTTTAACAAGGGAATCTGTTTTAAAAATAAACACTTCAGTTAATGTAGCATCTTTTGGATCAAAACTGTGAGCATGTTAATTCTCTTGATCGGATGTATAATTATATCAACCAATTTTTGCCTTGTAAAAATCTATGGCTGAGTATAAATTTGTGGTAATAGGAATGTGGGAAAAAATATCCAATCCTAGTGGCTCAATTTGGTCTTTGTACAGAAATTATATTTTCCACAGGATTGAATTTAGCTGAAATTTAATGTAAAATTTAAATAATGATCTAAAACTAATAACTTTTTCTTCATACCAATTAAAAACATTAAAAATGGGAATATCTATAAAGAATAAGGTAACTACAATTGAATTGGGGAAAAGTCCAAGAAGACCTTACAGAAGTTCATTTTCAAACATTATCTAATTAGATTTTGCCCCTTTTATTCCCACTGCCTGTTCCAGGTATCCCTGAATGTGATTTCGCCCATATTCTATGGGTCTAACCAGCCTAAGGATGAAAAGGGGGGAAAAAAGGTGCTTAGAGACATGCATTAACTATTTCAGACCTCAAGATCACCAAGAGGGCACTAAGGAGCTCTTTTGGTTTTACTCTTCTCTCTCTCCTCTTCAAAAGACCAGATTTTTTTTTTTTTTTTTTTTTTGCCTCACAAAAGAGTCTTATTCTGTTTCCTCTAGGCACCGCTTCTCAGATGTTTCAACCATTGCCATTGTTTCCCTGTGAGTCGGTTATTATTGAACAGAACATAATGAAGCTAGAATTTCTATGTCTACTTCCTTCTGAGGAGGCCTAATCACTTGCCCCACCTCACAGTGAATATCCCTGTGAGAGAAGTATGGCAACAGTCAGTCTGCTGACAGAGAAAGGGAGGCACAGAGAAGTGACTAGTGATAGGACTCAGAATATGACCCTAGGCTTCTAATCCCTTAGCCTGGATTCTTTTGTTTAACCTCATTGCCAAGTTACAGAATTCCTGGAATTTGTTTTCTCTTTCTCATAAACTTTTCTACTGAACTGAAGCTGGTCACTAGCCCTCTTCATTTATGGAAGCATAGAATTTTACTATTGCTGTTATCAGTGAGAATATTTCCTCTGTCTTTCAAGGTTAAAAACTTCAGAAACCGTTTTCTTTCAGTTCCCTGTGTGGCCCTCTCCTGCCCTGCTCCAGTTTCACCCCCAGCTGTACCTCTCCAAGCACTGAAATTAGTTGATTTTTCTTTCTTAGTGTTTGCACACTGACAGCACTATTGTAATTCTGGTGCCTCACATTGCATTTGCCTCCTAAGTGGCCTGTTTGCTTCTATACTCTTTTCTATTTTAGAGCAGTGCTACAAACAGAACCAAAAATTGTATCTTTCTAAAGCACTATTTTGATCATACTCCTCATTTAAAAATCTCCCATCTTTTCTCATTACTTACAGGATAAAACCTGAACTTCTCATATAGTATTCATAATCTATTCTTACAACACTACTTATACCACAATGACTCATCACTTATGCACCAAATTTCACTTATTTAATTACCACTAGCATTTATTTATTTATCTATTTATTTATTAAAATAAATAACTAAATTAAATTAAATTAAACTAAATTGAATTAGTTATTAAAATAAATAACTAAATAACTAAATAACTAAAATAAATAACTACTTAAAATATAACTACTTATCATACACATTTGTAAAAGCATTTAGTAGCATTTTGGTTCTTCAAGATCAGAGACTGTGCTGTCTTCAACTTTGTATTTCACATAGCACCTTACATAGTGACCTGTACATCAGAAGATCAGAACTATTTTCAAATGAATAAACAGAATAATATTGAAAATTTATGTTTCTGTTAATATCTATCTGCCTTGCTGTTCTCAAAATTGTGAGTCAGAATAGTAAAATTTAAAGGAAGGAAAAAAATGATTATATGGTAATACCAGACAAATGATTTTAAAAAATAACTTTGTTCCCATCACTACTAATATGTTATAATATGAAAAATTCAAATAATATCAAATACAAAGAAGTACATAAACTCAAAGTTAATATTTTGATATCTAACATTTTAAGTTTTTTCTTCTCTCTTCTAATAGCAAGCAGTAAGTGAGAGGAAAATACTCAGAAATCTTTTATTCAAAGTGGGATAAATTGCTTCTCTTTATAGAGCTGCAGTGTGGTTATGATTTTAGTACAGTGAAGGCCACCCTGTGTTTGCAACTAGAAATTAAATAAATATATTTTCCTGTCTGTGTATATAAGTTCACCCACTCCTCTTCATGTCACTAAAATAAATTAGATCTGCAGAGGGAAAAGGACATAAACTTGTATATTCTTTGGGTAAATCTAGTGTAAAAGGTATTTAAATATAATTTTTCCCATTGTTACCTCTTCTAAGAAAGGGAAAAATAATAACAAATTGCATATAAAGATTTGCTTTGGCAGGTTTATCAGAGATACTTCAAACAACCAGTAGCACTTGTAATGTGTGATTCTCTTTTTTAATAGATAGAAGTTAAAGTTTTCATGTGGATACAGATTGCTAATTCTTCCTGAAATAAAAGAAGGAAACTGTGTTTTTTCAAATGTTTCTTTAGTACTGCTTTAATTGAAACTTTTTCTGTGACTTTGTCTGTTTAAGTAAGAAATCATTGCACTATTTTATTCTCTCAAACAAGTAGGAATGTTTTTACTCCGAAGTCATTTTCCAGACATACCTTTTAGACAACTGCAGTCCAGGGGAAAGGGCACTGGGCTTGGAATTAACTCATTCCTTTACTGCTAGCCATATGAAAATATTCTTTCTTTTCCTTTTCTCTTGTTTCAGAAGTATAATAAACTTTCTTCTCACCCCAAACTCCCATATAAAAAATTAGTATCACATTACCCCACTTAGTAAACATCCTCTTATTTGTCTTAGATTGAACTTTGCATTAGTATTAAGTACTTTTAAGACCATAAATAATAATTTTCCTGGTAAAATGAGCAACAATCCAGATCAATGGCACAGCTGTAATTCAAAGGTTATTGCTGCACAGGTAAAGGGAAAAACACTATGGTTTGCAATATTAGCATATCTCCTACTACAAAATTATAGGTTTGTGTTCTGTGAGGACGTAATCATTATAGTTATTGACAACTGTTAAAATACACTTACTTTTTAAAAAGAATTTAAATCACATGTGTGACATAAAAGGCAAGCATTTATTCAGTGCAATGGTATGAAGGCTCATTTGCAATAGTGTGTGTGGTTGGGAAGTTTGTCCTTCAAAATTCAAGGCTGCCTTTTTTCACTTGAATAATAAGGAAAATAATATTACTATAAAAGGAGACAGGATGAATAGAAAGAAAGGCTTTATGTTATAGTTCAACTACTAGAGGATAATTCTTTTTATGCACTGGGAAACTATTGTATTAAATATTATTTTACAGAAATCTTTTCTGTCTTAATATGACTTAGGGCTTGGATGACATCTTATTATATTGAGATATAGCCTTCAATGATATTTTCTGTTATTGCTCCATACTTAGTGAAGCTTTCTTCTAAAATCTCACATTACATTAATGGCTAAAATTCCATTTATCTCTCACCAATTGCCACATTTTCCTGAAAATTTTTTTGTTAAAATATTATAAATTAAAATTTATGATTAATTTAGATTTGTATGTAAATCAAAACAAGAGGAACTGCAAAAATATTCATACAATCTGGACACATTCTAGACAAAAGTGTGTAAGGGAGTGGTAATAAACACATACGTTAAAATGAACCTTATGTAAGCACATTCATACTTGATGAGTACACATATGGTGGACTGAACACAATACTTCCTCCCTGCAGTCTAACTCCAAAACTCCTAAAAACTGACCATAGGGTGCAATAGTGATGCTGCTTCCTTTATATCAGGTGACCTTGCTGGCCTATAACTATATTAGATAATCATATGTGGCCAAATTTTTGAAGGCCTTTGAGATAGAGACCAAATGCTAAAGTTCTGTTTCCTGATATTTTAATATAAAGGGTATAAGTTTCAAATTCCTATTTTCATGGAAACTAGCATACATGCTGGGGGAAAGAAGCTTTGAAGTTATCAGAAAGGTTTTTTTAATCTAAATGATCTGGAGCAAAGTGGAGCTGTCTGTTAGCATTACCCAGGGTACTTAGCTGCACTGTTGCCCTTCTGGGTCAAACTTCAGTGTAAATAACTTTATCCAGAAGTAATGATTTGGATGTGTCCCACATCTGTCAGTGAAGCATTTGGATCCAATCTAAACACAAGCCTGAAACCGGGTAACTGCAGCACACACGAAACTTACTAAATTCCCTTATTTCGAAAGCCCTGTTTTTGTTTGGAAATGCATATGTGCAGGGAAAAAGCAGACATTTGACATCCCAGTCTCTGTATTGTTTTTCTTCTCTTTGATCTGCCAAGTGACCAGAAGTACTGAAGTGTCATTAGTACCCATAGGTGAAAGCCAAATCATTATATAGTAACATGAAATGCATGCAGGGATCCTCTCTTTCTGCATCGATTTGTCTTTATTTCTATTTCTGTCTCTCCCTCAAACAATGATACACACTCACATCTGAAATGTATACCACTCTTATAGTCCATATGTCTTATGGTGATATTTATAAGAGTGAGATGATAATTAGAACTATTGTCAGAACTTGAAAATATAAGTTTATTATTTTTTAAGTAATTTAGTCATCTATACAGCGCTTTCAGAATTTTGTACTTTTCATCTCTGGTTCCTTGTGCTCAGTGATAGTGGAAAATGTATTTTTTGTAACAATGCTGCAGAAATACCTGGAAATATGATGAACTTTTTTAGAGTT
>VMDO01025888.1:0-27576 GCA_007922755.1 Pedetes capensis | reverse complement strand
TATGTGTTATGTGACAATTTAATTAAACTTTGAAGGAATCCAAGCAGTTAATTCTCCAGAGAAATAAACCAAGAATGACATTCAGGCCTGTCTCCTAAGGAGTTAGGTAAGGGAGTACTTTTTCATTTTATAATTCTATAAACCCAGCTTTTACCTTGAAATTAATAAATGTGGTTAAATAGCCTTGGCCTTGCCTACATCCCACTCCTTTTTCCTGTGGGGATTGACTTGAGGCCATTAGGAGGAATCTAAATGGAATATGGTAAAGGCAATTTGAATTACACCTCCTGGTCTGGATAATAAACTTTCCATATATGCTACACTTCAGTGTCAACAGCTCAGACATTTCTGGTTCTTTTCCACATTGTAGAGATGGCACAATGTAACAACCACCACCATAACAACATCAACTACTACCATTCCTACAACAGAAATGGTTAGGCAAGTATAAGTTATGCCACTACAACAAACATCCCCAATACCTCAGTGTTCAAACAGCAAAGGCGTGCTTCTCACTCCTATGTCTTATATGTGCAGGATTTGCTGGTGATTCTGCTCATGGTGACACCTCTTTAGTACCAGATGGACATAGCAACCACCACCTGGCTTATTTTTGTTGGTCTCAGTGGCATAGGAAAATGAGTAACAATGAAAGAGGAGACAGCTCTGAAATTTTCCATCTGAAAGTGCCAGGTGTCAACTCCTCTTGTGTTTGACCAAAGCCAGTCACATGATCACCTTCAGCCAGGAGTACAAAAGAGAGCAATTCTCTCATATGTCTGGAAGGAGAATTGGAAACATTTGGTGACCACATCTTATGTGCCACCCTATGGCCTACAAAACACATATACATGCACATAGATGAACACATTTATACATAAACATGCACATGTATGTCTCCACATATATATATATATATATATATATATATATATATATATATATATATATATATATATCATAGATGTATGTATGTAACCCAGACTGTATTAAAAGACTCATGTAGTAGATTTGAAGACCTCAGAATCTGGCATTTCAGTATGTCAGTATGTGCTAGCGTTATCCTCTCTTAGCTGTGTGTGTTGGGCACGAAAATTATCTCTTAGTTTCTCTACTTTTTATTTGTGAAATATGAAGAGTCACAGGCCTGATATAAATAGGAAATCCACATGACCCAGCTTCATAAATGCCCAACAAGTGCTAATTATTACTATCACCAAGGAAGCTTCAATGTAATATACTAATGAAAACCAATAAATAGAGATTGATCAAAGTGAAGAATTTTATCCTCTGGCCAGAAAATGGAGCTGAATTCATTTGGAATAAATACTTAATTTACTTTAAGCTTTATATACATGGTCAGCCTTTCCTATCTGCAGGTTCTGCATTGATGGATTTAACCAATTCAAGATTGAAAATATTTTTTTAAAGTACATTTGTATTGAACATGTAGGGACATTTTTGTTGATATTATTCCCTGAACAATACAGTATAACAACTATCATGTTGTTGTTAGGTGCTGTAGAGTTGGGTCCAACTCAGTGACCCTATGTACAGCAGAGTGAAACACCCTCCAACACTGTGTCATGCCTGGCACTATGTCTGACAGTGCTTTTCTGGTTTTTATAGGATTTTTGATGGCTCATTGTTTTGGGAGTGGGCTGCCAATTCCTTCCCCCAAACCTATAGCACGTGGTATTCCCAGGTGGTCTCTCATCCAAGGACTAATCAGGTCGGACAGTGCTTTGCTTCTGTGATCAGAAAGGATCAGCTGCCAGGATGTTATGGCTGTAGGCACTATTTATGTAGCACTTACATTGTATTAGGTATTATAAGTAATTTAGGGATTATTTAAAGTATATAGGAGGATTTGTTTAAGTTATATGGGAATACTATGCTGTTTTGTTTAAGGCTATCCAAGGAAGGTGGTTTCTGGACCAATCCCCTATGGATACTGGTGGGTAAGAGTTCTTTATTGCTTCTAAATTTGCAAGTCTCTCATGCCAAATTCTCACTTCTCTCTGTTCACATACTTTGCTCTATAATCCTATAGCATTCATTCCTCTCCCATTCAGTCTGGTTTTAACAGGGCATTGTTTGATATTGTAATAACCTAATAAGTACCTGAAGCAATGTATGGATTTCTAGTTGAGTCTCAAAGCCCAAAATAGTAGCCACCCAGACCCAGGGTATGGATGTGGAAAAAGAACTAATATAATGGAGCACCTACTCTATGCTAAGCTTTATAAATACCTGATATCTTTGATCTGCACTGAACTATAAATGATCAGCCATTACTGTGTAAAGAAACTTGGAACTGATTCCCAGGGTTCTGAAGGTAAAATTGGAAACAGCTACTGTTTTTTTCAAAGAACACAATGGGATGAGTCTTACTGTGTCTCAGATGATATAAAAATCACACACACACATGTGCGCGTGCGCGCGCACACACACACACACACACACAAATGCATATCACTTAGCATGTTAGTGTCTTACCAAATGTGAAGAGATATGCTGGGAAAGAACATGAAGATATTAGGAAAAAAGGCTGAAGAGCTGGTATTTATTCAATAACATTGTTAGGAGCTAAGGGACATCAGAGCCTGAGCCCTGCACAGTGGCACCTGAAGGTGGCCTGAAGGATAGGGAAGGGGAGACTCAACATAGGAAGAGGCTGTTGGGACTGTTCCAGAAGATGGTAATAAGCACCAGACTAGGGAGGTGATGGAAGAAGGGACTGTTCCAGAAGATGGTAATAAGCACCAGAGTAGGGAGGTGATGGAAGAAACAGATGGGTGGGGTTGGGTCTTCATAAGAGGTGCTATAAAGCAAGTGTTGAAGAAACTAGGCCCACAGACAGGTGTGAGGACCAAGGAGGACAGGGACATCCAAAGTCTACTGGCTGTAGAGTCTGGGTACTTAGGGGGATAATGGTACCATTGTCTTTTCTTTCTTTCTTTAGTCCTTGTTTTTTGTGGTTCCTGTGGGTTGAGCCCAGAGGATCACGTATATTTTGCAAGTGCTCTGCCACTGGGATGCACCTTCAGCCCATTTTATTTTATTTTATTTATTTTGAGACACTGTCTTGTTAAGTTACTCAGGCTGCCTCTGGCCTTGAACTCATGATCCTCTTTCCTCAGCCTCCAGAGTCGCTGCCAATTAGAAACACCTGCCATTGCACCCAGCTTTCTTTTTTCATATTTAGCATTTGGGAGGCCCAAAGAAAGAACTAGTTTGGGAAGAAACACGAAGAGTTTATTAATATTACATTGCTTAGAAGTTCAGACAACCAAACTGGACCACCCAACAGATGCTGGGCATTTTAGGATCTGGAACTCAAGGGAGAGAACTGGCTGGATTTGGACATTTGTGTCTAAATGGTGGATGGCTGAAAGGTACAGCATATGAGTGAGGGGGAGTTCTGGGGGCGAGGTGTATAGATATAGAAGCTAAGAGCTGTGAATGCAGCCATTGGAGCACCAGTGAGGCTGAGGAGAGGGATAGGGACATACTGGGAAGGAGAAAAGCAGAAGCTTTCTGAGAATTGACTGAGTACAGGTTTCAGATTATGTGATAGTGACTCCATCAGGCTCTGAGGAGGTGCTGAAGGTCTTTGAGGAAGAAATTGTCATGGGAGCCAAAGGACAATTAGTGACTAAGAATGAAGGTGTGATCTATGGTCCAGGTAAACAGAGCCTAGGAAGGCCCTGACCAGGGCATGCACTGGCTGGCAGAAATCTCTTTCCAGATGTTCAGGTGCAATGGGAGAGAGGAGTACTTCTGTGCATAGGAAGGGGTGGGGAATGGAGGGAAATTGTTCCTTTTAACACGAGGAAAGCCTGCAAATTTCTTAACACTGATGAGAAAATTTCTACGATGGGAGAGAGAGTAAAGATACAGATGAGAGAGAGAAAGGGATAGAGGAAGAGAGGGTAAAGAAGAGAGATGGGGGAGGGGAGAGGGAAGGGAAGGGAGAGAGAGAGAATGATTGATTGTGGCACAGCAAACATAAAGATCAGCATAGAGGGCACATGTAGAAATAATCCTGGTCAGCTTTGGTGGCAAAGAGAGAAGGAAGATAAGCAGAAACACTTTGGCAGCATAGAATGAGAGTTTAACTTACTCAAGTCTCAGAGTCTTCATCTACAGAGCGAAGCACGTGTCTAGAATTTTTGCTGACAGTAATAGCCTTGGATTAAAATTACATTTTGAACATGTCATAATGAAACCCATCATCTTGTACAATGAATAATGTTTTTTAAATTTTAAAGTTAGGTTAACTTGAGAATTTCAAAGTGAAAGTTCATCTATCTTTCAATTTTGGTGGGCTATGAGCACACAATTGGGTCTACATCCATACTACCCTGAGGCTCAATCTCGTCTGATCTCAGAAGCTAAGCAAGGTCAGACCTGGTTAGTCCTTGGATAGGAGATCACTTGGGAACACCAGATGCTGTAGGCTTGGGAGAAGGGCCTGCAACTCACTCTTGAAACAATCAGCCATCAAAAACCCAGTGACTAGCAGAGAAGCACTGACATAGTGCCGGGCATGGCATAATGTTGGGTTGTGGTTGTTCTGCTGTACATAGGGTTGCTATGAGTTGAACCTGACTGGATGACACCTAACAACAACAACAACAACATGAGCACATGCTAGTTCTGCATGCATAGGACCTACTCTGTACCTGGGCTCTCGTGTGGGACTGCCATGGAGCAGCACTCAACAGATGCACAGATAATACATGTTGGTTTTTAACACTATTTGATTTTGTTGTTAGGTGCCGTGGAGTTGGTATCCAACTCATAGCAACCCTACATACAACAGGGGAAACACTATTGTCAGTGCTTCTCTGCTGTTCATAGGGTTTTCAGTGGCAGATTGATTTTTGGGAATGGGTTGCTGGGTCCTTTCCCAAAGCCTACAGCACCTGGTGTTCCCAAGTGGTCTCCCATCCAAGTACTAACCAGGCCTGACCCTGCTTAGTTTCCAAGATCTGACAGGATCAGATGCCACAGGGCTACACCTGCAGGCCAGAAACAATTTGCACAGTATTTGACAACCTATTTGACTTTAGCTTATCCTTTTTCTAATTTTCATCTCTTTACTAATTCCCAAGTAGAAGCTAAATGAGAGAGAACTTATTTCTGTAAAAATCTTCTCTTCACTGTGATCTTTTATTTACATTATCCTAGATTCTGCAGCAGAAATCAGAGATTTCCTGAGTTCTCCTTTGCAAGGGAAATATCTGAGATTCAAAGAATTCATGTCTCAAAAAACATGTATTTTTTCCTCTGGTGTGAAGGCTCTGCATTGTTAATTTTTATGATTCGTGCACTGTCTTGCATACTTAGTATTTAACAAATACTCCTCGATGGATAGGAAGAGCTTTTTCTTTTTTCAAACTTGTTCTCCTCCTTCCCTCCCCACAACTCTAATTTCCTGCATTTCCAGGAAGAACTGACCATGAATTTATTACCGGAGTTAAGAATCACACTGTGTCAGCATGCAGATCTTTCTCTCTCAGCTTATCAAAAGCAAACAGCTTTTAGTTTTAATGCTGAGGAAAGATTGGGATGGGAAAAAGAGGTATGGAAAAGTGTGGAGGGAGGAAAGAGATAAGAATAATAGAAAATCGTGAGGGAGGTTGAGAAAGGACAAAGGTAACAGCAAGGAGGTGGGGAAAAGGCTAAATGCACTGAGATGTGAGAGGAAGAGGCAGAAAGGGGAGAGAGGAATGGAGATGAGAAATGGGGTAAGGACCTCCATGTTGGATAAGGGTCAAGGACAAATGGGAGGAGGACAGAAGAATTAACATTTCCAACTGGGTGTTAGAACTTTGTCCTGTGACTGAAGTTTTGCTGGTTGGGAACCCCAGAAGACCAGGTCTGTGAAGATGGGAGACATTCTGTTGGATGCTTAATGATTTATAACAAGTACACTGAAATGCCATTAAAAACTAATTCATCACCGACAGGCTGCACGATTTGCAAACATCTGCTCTGCAACAGGCCCCTCTTGGGAAGGGAATTTCTAAGGGTTGAAAAGTTCTTCTGCTGCAGATATTGCATGTGGGAGTTAGGACATAGACCCCAGCATCTGGGTCACCAGCTTTCTAGACAAAGTGATTAATTAGGGTGGTGCTTCCCTGGTCCTTTTTGGCCTGCCTCCTTCATGTGCTAAAACTTCCTCCACAGCTGCCTATTCTCGAGAGTGATGTGCACATTCAGATCTCGCTGTCCCCTACCCTGGAGGTTTGGTTCTCTGGGATGACTAAGTTTCTTAGAAATGGTAGGTCTTCACCTTTAAGTCTACTTATGTGACTTTCCGTCAGAAAGCAAATCCCAATACAAATGAATTCTCAGTCTAAATATGTTCACTTCTTCTTGCTTTCGACTTGACTATGACTTATGTGCTTCTGGGATTGCTCTTGGCTGCTTTCCTTACCCGTTAAGCAATTATGTTGCAGATAATCTTGAAATTTACCATTCTGTGTAAAACCCCATAGCTACTGATATTTTGCCCTTCTTATGTCTGAGTTGACAGTTTTTAACAGCTTATATCTTCCTATGTGTTCCATGTTGAATAATGTTTCTCAAGAAACTGTGGTAAATTCCCCTCCTTACCCTAAGCACCTCAGACATGTGGTTATTTCAGATGTAATTAGTTAAGATGAGGTCATAGTGCCATAGGGATCCTCTCAGGTGGGCTTATAAGAAGAGAAACACAAAAGGAGGCAATAAACAGGTGATGTTAGAGGTAGTGATTAGAGTTGGAAGCTGAAGAATACCAGGGATTTGCTAGCAAATACCAGAAGCAAAAAGAGACCTGGGAAGATTCTTCCCCATAGGTTTTAGAGGGAACATTGACCTGCCATGGAGTGCTAGCATCCAGAACTTTGACCCAATGTATTTAAGATATTCATTTTGGCCTGGTGTGGTGGCACACACCTATAATTCCAGCAACTCAGAAGGTGGAGGCAGGAGGACTGCAGATTGGAGGCCAGAGGCAGCCTGTGCAACTTAGTGAGACTTTGTCTCACTAAGAATAAAAAGAATAAAAAAGGGCTGGGAGTGCACCTCAGTAGTAGTGTGTGTGCAAAAAAGTATGCAGAAACTCTGGGTTTAGCCTTCTAGTGCCACAAAAAAAACCCATCCATTTTTGTGGCACTCTCTTAGGGAATCCCTGAAAAACTGCATTCTATCCTACTTTTCTTGAAGGCACTTTATGATATGGTGGGAGCCTGCTCAGTCAAGTACAGGCATGACCTGGAAATATCAGAGTCTGAGAATTCATTGATCATTAGGTGATAAGAGGCCAGTGGAGAAATACCCCCAGCAACCTGCTCCTTGGAAGGACAATTCCAAAGTGGGTTCTGCTGTTCTTAGAGTGCCCTCTAAGGGACTGAGCCCCAGAAAGAAGGTAAAATCCTGTAAACCAAAGTGGTAGAAGTTCAAGTTTGGGGAAGTGGTTGGATTCTGTATGAACTTTCAAAGTGGTGCCTGTAGGATTGCTTGATGGGTTAGATGCTAGTGTGAAAAGAAAAATTTATGGACGTTTCTAAGGATTTAGTCTGAGCCACAGGAAAGATAACACAGCTATTAAAAGAGAAGGCTGTAAGGGGAATCAGCATTGCCTGTCTGTCTTTGTTGAAAATGTTTAGATTTGGTGGCTTGGTCCTGTTTGCTGCTGTGGCAGATCAACAATGTCCACAAGTTATTTGCTATTCCTCCTATAAGAAAACATCCAGGGCTTTATCTCTGCAACCTTGGCAATAAGAAGCCATGCCCTTGTGATTAGTGGAAATGTTTCCCACTAACTTTGGATGGTTTCACTCCTATCCTATCCCTGAAGCCCTCTTGGGAAAAGTTAGCCTACTGATCTTCTGACACTTCCTGAGATTTGGTGGGGGACAATGGAATTCAGCTGGCATAAATTATCTCAGCAACTGGAAATAATCACAACCAAGGTCCCTCATTTTACAGATGACATAGTTGAGTCTCACAGAGGTGATGTGACTTCCCCAAAGTTCATGGGAGTACAACAAAGTGGGTAAGAGCTTGGGATTGAATCCTGACCCTAGTTCTTCAAGAGATGTGTCTTGAGCAAACTCCTTAAGCCCACCATGCTTCAATTTCTTGACTTTTAAAGCAGTGTAAAAATAACTACCTTTTTATAGAGATGTTAAGGCTCCATGAGACATTACATTATGACACTTAGCACGGTGCCAGGCAAGTAGTAAATTCTCAAACAAATACTCATTAATAATTTATTGAGTGCCAGATACTAACCTAGGTGCTAATGGTACAGAAAAGAATAAATCAGACTAAGTCTTTGCCTCCAAGGAGCTTATATTTTAGTGGGAGACATATCATCCATTAAAAACACAAATGTGTGTGTATATATCATATATATGTATATACATATATATGACACACACACACAATGCAATGTCAGGTAGCATTAGAGTGATGGGTGTACTGTCTGAGCAGGTTAGCTTGAGAAGGTCTCTTTGAGAAGGTCACATTGACTATAATCAGAAATGGGAGTTGTCATCCCCATCACTATGATTATCACCAACCCCATCACAGTGGGAATTGAACACAGGCTTTCTAAATCCATAATACCACTCTTACAGCAACATGATGCCGCCTCACAGTAATTGAGTGGAGAAAGAGAATTTATAAGGAACAAACAAAAAGAAAACAAATAAAACAAGCCAGCATGGCAAGCTGGAGTATCTCTCTTCACCCCAAAGACAGGAAGAAAAGCTACAAAAGTAAGTCAGTGAAGAAATTCTCTCTTAAGACTACATGAAATAGTAATGTTCAGAGAAGTGACCTTTTCTGATTCCTCCAGCCATGGTGGCTTACAAATGCCACCGTGGAGTTATTTCCTTCCTGGTCAGATATGTGTGTGGGGTCTCTAAGGGTAAGTGTCACTAGAGAACAGTAGAGGACAGATAACAGGAGCACAGGGTTTAGAGCCAGAGAGAACAAAAGAGAATCTTAGTTCCACTACTTACTAGCTGTGTGACTTTGGGTAAGAAAATCAAAAACAACAACACTAAAACCCCAACAATAGCAACAGCAAAACCTGCTGAAAAATGAACTCCACAGAGGTGGATGGGTTTCCTCCACAGCCTGGTGTGTGCACAGAGTAGGTGTTCAGCAGTTCAACGCATAAGTGACTGAAGGAACTTACCTCACACCTGTAAACTCCGATTTCCACATCTTAAAAAGAGAAATGATAATATACCAGGTTTTTGTGAATTAAATGAGATAATGATTATGTGAATTTGGTCCAGTGCCTGGTACATAGTAACTGCTTCACAGATGGTAGCTTTATCATTCAATGTTTGTAGAATGCATGTAGTTCTAGATGAATGAAGACTATGCTTCTGGAAGAATATATATTCAAGGCTGAAGCTAGGAGGTAGACTGCCACATTCTTCTCCCATTGAAAACAATTGGGAAAGAATCAGCCATTGAGAACCCTATGAGGATCGCTGTGAGTCAGACCCCAGTCAGTGACATGTAATAACAACAACAAAGTTAGGAAGATTTTTGGAAATAAGCACACAATAAAATGTGGACCGTGGTCAAGAAGCTACAGTCTAAGATATTCAAGAAAGATTTCTGGGATCTTTAGAAGAAAATGGGAGCTCAGATTCAGGTGGAATTTAGGAAGCATCCCTTGTATACGTCAGAAGTTTTGTTGCATGTGTTTGCAAATATAATTCGTTAAATTATAACTCAATCAAGTGGATATGGTTATTGCTAAATTTATAGATTGGATACAGGACAGAGTTAGAGATTGAACTAGGTCTTTAACTTTGAAGATGTGAAAGTAGTATTGACTTCTGGGTAGATTGGTTTTCATGCCTGTCTCCCAGGGTGAACATTATTTTGTGGACTTAGCCAGGACTTTCTGTATCTTCAGTCTGTTCTGAATTCTCCTATGAACAATCCACCCTTTGGTTTTCTCATCCCCTAAGTGTAAAAAGAGAAAAATATTCTGCCTACCTCTCAGGACTCTTCAGAAAACATAACAAAAATAGTAAAGCATTTAGAAAGATAAATACTCAACAGTAATACTATTATCATAAAATGGAGATAATGATGCCTATACTTGGTATACTTGGTATACTTGGTATTTTTAAAGAAATATTGCAAGGCAATTATTATTATGTTTTTTTCCTATTTCATAAAACACTTATATACACAAATATGACACTTCTCAGAACCTGCTATTCAGCTACAAGAAGTCAATGCCCATCAGCAACCAATAAATCTTTATGCAGACCTTGCAATCCCTGAAGGGCATTTGTATCCACTTTTGTTTGTAATTTATAACGATGTCAAGGTCAAGTAGTCACTATGACCATTTCTATGAGCAGGTGAGGAAATCTACATGGAGAGAGGTGAGGTGACTTGGCCATAGTCCTGTGCTTCAAAGTGACAGGCAGGGCCCAGCCACAGCCTTCTCAGCTCTTGACACCTGGCTGCTGTGTTTAATGTGCTGCTTCATCAGCCTCTCCTAGGCTGAAGGGGTTTAATTAGCACAATTATTGGCAATGTGCTTTTACCTTATTTCACTAGCTAGATTGTCCCAAAGCATAGATTCTGAATGCAGATATGAGGAGCAATGGCCTCTTTTCATTTGTTGAAAATATGTTGTTGTTGTTGTTGTTAGGTGCCATTGAGTCAGTGTTCAACTCTTATTGTCCCTACATACAACAAGCGAAACACCATTGTCAGTGCTTCTCTGCTATTCATAGGATGTCCAATGGCTGATTGTTTTTTTGGAAGTGGATTGGCAGGTCCCTCTCCCAAGCCTACAGTAAGTACCTGGTGTTCCCAGATGTTCTTCCATCCAAGTACTAGCCAGGCCCTACCCTGCTCAGCTTCCGAGATTTGATGGGATTGCACAGTGCTATAGCTGCCAGCTGTTGAAAATATAGTTAGAGAAAATAAAGCCATGAGCCCTTTAAGGGCATATTGATCTGAACGCATTGTGAAATTATAGGGCTTTGCAAAGATGAACATGATAATGAGACTATGAGGGCTTTGGAGGACTTAATCAATGGGCTTAGTAACTTAGCTGCTAAGATGGTTTTTACTGGAAATCAGGAGAAGTTGGTTTGAGCACACTGTAAGAAGTGAGTACCGTATGTTCCCCTTCATCTCCTCTCCTCCTCCACCCTGCTTAGTGCTCCGGGAGGCTAACTCTAAAGGAATGCTTCTGCCTCACTGCCTTCCCCCCTGCTTTAGGTTGAATTTGGCCAATGGGAAGCACCAGCGAGAGAGGGGAAGGGTGAAGGGACAGAGTTTGGGGCTGTAGTACATAGTAGAGTATTTCTGCCTAAGGCCACATCTATCAGGCATCTCTCCCTACAGCTATTGGAGTGTTATAGTTCCTGATATGTCCACTAACTAGTCCCTCCTCGTGGCCTTCCCCTTCAGGCCTAGGTGGCACCTACCCCGTTTCTGTTGTTGTTAGCCCAGAGTGCTTCCTCATTCTTCCCTGGCTTGTCTTAAGCCTGACTATGTACTTCATAGTTCTGGCCTTAAACACTTCCCTGTTCTTCCTATTGCCTGTTGGATATGGCAGCTACTTCCTGTTGGAAATAAATTGTTAGAGTAGATGAGAGATGTGAAATTGTCTTGCCTCAATTAGATATGCTCTGACCTGGGAAAGCAACCCCTTCATCATTAAGGTGGATAGTCATCAAGAATTAAAATCACATGACAAATAGTAGAGTGTATTCCATCCATGCGAATGCATCCATGATGGACTGAGGTCCACACGAGACAAAGTGTCCATCCTCAGGCCCAGCTAATAAGACAGCAGGAAGAATGCCCACAAGGACTTCAGAGCTCAAGCTGCCCATGGTCCGTCAGAGGCTATGGATGGGCATGGGGCCCAGAGCTCTTCAATTGAGAAGCAAGGGGAATTAGAGGAAGTAATAAATAATCCTTGATAGTAGAAAGGCAGCCAAGAACTTGGTTAAGTGGTGATAAAAAATATAGTAAGGGACGAAATTCGTAGCTACTCATATTTTTAAAATCTTCCTTTAATGTATACCTTCAAGTATATATTATTTTATATTTAGCAAAAGTTCCTATTATGATATTAATAAATATTAGAGGATTAAAAAGAGACACCAACATTAGCTTCTGTGGTGCTACGTGTCAGCTGGCCCAGGATAAGCTACATTGTCTAGAATCCTCTTTCTTCTGTTTCAGCTAAGAGCCACAAGGGAGATACTTGTGCCAGGTTGGAAAGCAAAGTGACCATCCATCTCAGTTTGCCTGGGGCTGTGGCATTTCACTGGGCATGAAACTCTCAGTGATAAAGCCAAGGCATCTTGGGCAACTAGAGAATGTTGGTGACCCTTGTGGAGGGCGGAGGTGAAGCAGCAGCTCCCACAGGCTGTCACGCATCTGCTGGGTCACCTTGATGGCATGGAGCAGTGGCAGGGGTGTGTAACTGCAACATCTCCCTTGCCTCCTCCTCAGCTTCTCTGATTCCTGAGCCGGGCATGCCCTTTCCTCCTTAAGGGTGGCTGTCCACTTCTCTTTCAGACACTCCAGCATCAAGGTCTTCCGGCTCATTCGGTAGCTTCAGCATGTCTTTGCTCTTGACCTCTTAACATCAATTTCCCCTTCCTGAAGGGCCTGCCTGCTCTGTGGGCCTCAAGTTCCTAAGCCAGATGATTCAGCTAGTTGGTAAATTTCTAGAAGAGGAGGAGGGACTATGAGTGTCCAGCTTTTACCATTGTGACGGTCACAAGGTAGGTGCTTAATCAAACGTGGTGGAGGAATATGCGAATGGAAAGATGGATGGATGACTGATTGGAATTGACCTAAGAGATCATCTTGTCTCACTTGAGGTATCCGAGGTGACCTACCTTGGTAGATCTGGCTTGAGAAGCCACATCTTTGGGCGTCTAGTCTTGGGTCTTTGATGTTACAGCAAAACTGTATATCATTTAACAATAAAGGAAACATAAGGAGTTTGTGTATAATACAATACCAGGATATTGCAAATATCAAAGGAAAGAAAGAAACTTTCTCCTCTTTCTTTTAATATTTCTTGGTCCTAAACAACTTTCTGTTCTTACGTACAATGCAAAAATAGATGCTGACTTTAATGATGGACCTACTGCTTTTAGATGGATGCTTTGTAAAAATGTAAGGAGAAACACATACTGGGGTTTTCCATTTTCCTTCATTGTTGTGCCTTGCTCTCCCTGATACTTGGGAATCAAATTATCTGCCTTTTCTATCAAACAACAAAACATCTGCCCAATTAATCTCTGCCCTGAATTTTGTTTTACTTAGTCTAAATCCATGTCATTATGCAGCCTTCAAATCCTGAAAATGCAATAAATGTAGAGACTAAAGTGTATTTCAGCCCTCATTGATCAACATAATGATTCCAAATGTATCGGATATAAAATAAATGTTCTAATTTCGCTTACTCTTCAATTTTTACTCACAAACAGAGAAAAGCCAGAGGGCCTCAGGGGAACTGAAATTCTGCAGTTCTCTGCACTTGAAACACGTAATGAGTTTCATCCAATGATTCTGCACTGCCTGCCTAGGAAGAACACTTGGGCCTTGCCCTCTCTATTGGGATATGTAAGTGACAAGGTCAGTGTCAGGGTCCAAGGACCAGCCAAGTAAAAGCCAATCCTGAGGAGGCTGTGTCTGATGGCTGACTCCAAGTATACTATTTTTCACCAGCTCATTACTGTTCCAGATATTATTCACTAAGCAATTGTTGGGTGAATTGCTGGTTCATATAGTTTTTTGGAAAAGAGAACTGTACTAGGCATCGTAATACTTGCATTCCAAATTTTTCTCTGCCACTAAATAACTGGGTGACATTGAAAAAGTCATCTGTTTTCCAGGAAACCTCATGCTCACTCTCATAATAAAGATGACTAGGCATAGATATTAAAAACTTAAAAATGCAGATTCTATGTCTGTGTAACTGAGGGAACTGGGCTAGCCAAGTGTCTCACACACTGTGGTCCGTGAATTTATGGGGATTTGGAAACCTGTTTTGGGGGTGGTTGAGTATTCTGTAAGAATTTAAATTTTCATGTTTTTATTTAGATGAGTGCTTGTTGTTGTTGTTGTTAGGTGCCATTGAGTCAGTATCTGACTCATAGCTACCCTCATAGGGTTTTCAAAGGCTGACTGTTTCGGGATTGCCTTGGGAGTGGATTGCCAGGTCCTTCTCCCATTTTTGTGGTACTGGGAATTGAACTCAGGACCTCAGAGACTGCAGCACAGTGCTCTACCAACTGAGCTAAGTCCCAGCCCAGATGAGTGCTTATGTAAAGCTAAAAGTGACATATCTGTCATGTGTATGACTGATAACCAAATCCTTAAAAGTCTGTCTCAGCATCACTACTGGTTTTAACTATTTGGAATGAAAACCTTAAATACCAAGGTTGAATATCATTGTTCTAATTCTCTTTTGTTGTTGTTAGGTGCCATTGAGTCAGATTCAACTCATAGTGACCCTAAGTACAGCAGAATGAAACACTACCCAACACTGTGTGGTGCACACAGTCTTCCTATGTTTGAAGCCAGTGTTGCAGAAACTATGTTTCTTCTCATTGTGAATTGTGCCACATCAGCAAAAGGAGGTCCCAGGGGCTTTACTCCATTCCTGTCATTAAGGTCAACTCTACTTGGAGGGGGCAGGTCTTCCCCCGTAATTGCCTGAATGCCTTCAAGCCTTTGGAGCTCATTGTCTGGCACTATATTGGACTGTACTTCTCCACTCTTCATAAGATTTTAAATGACTAATTGTTTTGGGGGCCTGGGATTTACCTCAGTTGGCAGAGCACCACTCTACAGTCTCTGAGGTCCTGGGTTTGATTCCCAGCACCACAAAAATGGGAGAAGCATGTGGCAATCCACTCCCAAGGCAAGCCTGAAACAATCAGCCATTGAAAACCCTATGAGGGTCACTATGAGTTGGACACGACTCAGTGGCATCTAACAACAAAAACAACAACAACAATTGTTTTGGACATGGGCTGATAGGTCGTTCTCCCCAGTCTGTTGTAATCTGGAAACTCAGCTGAAACCTGTCCATCATGAGTGGCCCTGCTGGTATCTGAGATATTGGTGGCACAGCTTTCAGCATCACAGCTACATGCCAATGCCCACAGCAAACATGCTGACAGACGTGGGGGGTCTAATTTTCATAGGGGCCTATAAATGATTTCTTTATGTTTGTTTGTTTTTGTTTTTGAGACAGAATCTCATTTTATAGCACAGGCTGGCCTCAAACTCACTATGTAACCCAGGCTGGCCTTGGATTCCCTACTCTCCTGTCCCAGCCTCCTGAGAGTTCTGATATTACAGATGTGTGCTGCCCTGCCCAGTTCCATAAGAGGTCTGAGAATTACTGGACCAGAAAGCATGTGTCTCTCTAACATGTGCTGATTTCCTGAAATAACTGAGAGCTATGGATTTCATTCATCTATTCTCTCATGCATTCATGTTTACCCATGTTTTATGTCATACCTATGGCAAGCCAGACACCAATGTAGCCACTGAGGTGACCAGAATGAAGGAGTCTCCAGGCTCGTTTGAAATCGCATAGCCATGTTGGAGAGATACACACGTGGATAGAAAGTTACTAGACATGATTTTAAGTTGAAAATAACTTGAACTCCAGCTCAATAAGTCCGTCTCCATACTTAGTGCCATTTAGACTCTAACCTCCAGGCCCATTCACTCTGAGTTTAGAGAGACCTTACCAGGGCCTGAATGTCTTGAGAAATTTGCTCAATCACTTTCAGAGATTGTCCTGAGAGTGAAATGAAATAGTGTGAGTGAGATGTCTTGAAAATGGAAGGGCTTACACTTTCTTTCAGACAAGAACGACTTCCACTAACTTTATTTATTTATTAGGTTATATATTTCCATACAAAAACCTAAGGTGGTTTACAGCCAAAGCCATAATACTAAAAGAGAATTGGTAAAACTAGGTAAGGAAGGAAAAAAAAGGGGGGGGGGCATTTGTTCAATCAGTCAGAAAACTAGGCATAAGTATTACAGGGTGCGTCAAATCTGGCCACATCCCAGCTTCAGGAGAGGATATCCATGGCGGTGGCTTAAGGTGTGCTTCCTCACCTCTCTAAACCTCAGTTCCCTTATCCATGAGTGGATCTAATCTCTTCTACTTCAGGGGATCTGTGAGGATTAAGTGCGCATAGATGTGAAACCACACAGGGAGATTCTGGTTTCTGGTTTTACAGGCCAGGAGTTTGGAGGTTGTCACTCTAACAAGGAAAAATCTAAACAGACTGAGAATTCAACCACTTTTCATGAATCTGCAAGAGAGGGGAGAACAAAGGATAAAACTAGTCCCTGAGATTGGAGACAGGAAAGCTGAATACAGGGGTCAGGGCTTACTGGAGCAGAGACTGAGACATGTGTGCAGACACCTCCCCTAAACCAGTGCTTAGGGGTGGGGTCAGGGACTTGGACTATCACTGATGAGTAGACAAATCTGAGAGCTGAACCCTCCAGGGGCCCAGGTGTAGGGAGTCCTCACCTTTCCTGGGTTTCACTTCCAGGTGCTCTTCTACGTTTTCATAGGAAATGCCTGAGAACAATCCTTCCTGCTTCCTGCAGAGAGAGGGAGAGTGTGAAAGGGGGGGGGGGCAGGCCCCTCTTAGGATATACCAGATCTCCCACAATCTTAGCTTTCCTTGGCTAGTCTCCTACCTCCTTCTTTCTATTCTTTACATTTTCCCTTCTTTGCTAAGTTTAACTGTGCATTTTTATACATCTACTTATGTATAGGCCTGCAGCCATATCACTATGGCATCCGATTCCATCAGATCTTGGAAGCCAAGCAGGGTCAGGCCTGGTTAGTCCTTGGATGGGAGACCACCTGAGAACACTAGGTGCTGTAGGCTTGGGAGAAGGACCCGGAAATCCACACCCCAAACAATCAACCACTGAAAACCCTATGAATATCAGAGAAGCACTAAAATACTGTTTGGCCTGCTGTACATAGGGTCACTATGAGTCAGACACCTATTCCATGTATCTAACAACAACTTATGTATAGGTTTATTCTTCCTTTGAATAAGGAAGCTCCCATATATGAGTGAGAGTACAAGGGAGAAACAAAGGAGTATGACCCAAAATGCAATGAGTTTTACTACATATTAGTATATGTAAACTTCATAAACTTCATAAGTTGATGAAAGTGTAACCAAAAGTGATGTGATAGTTGCATAATGGAAAAAGCAAATGCTGTATTACTCTATATTCCACCAACATATACCAATAATGGAAAATAAAATAAAATATATCAGATCCAGTGTTTTTCTCAAGAAGGCTTGCCCTCAAAGGAGACTAGTTCACAGGAGCCTAACCTGACCTGGAGGAAGAGAAATCCCAACCCCAGCCCACTCTAGACCTCTTGCCCCTTCTAAGTGGGAGAGAAAAGAAACAGAGAAACACTCCTGACATCCTCAGTCTAGAGGCACATCTTACCAACACTTATTAAAAGTCTATTTACAGCAGTTCCTTCAAATACAGATACACATATACACACATTTATATGTACTTATTAAACTCATGACATTGGCAAAAACTGTTGCAAAAGACCTCTTTAGAGTGTTGAAAAGTAAAGATGTCACACTGAAGATGAAGATGTGCCTGACTGATGCCATGGTATTTTCAGTCGCCTCATATGGTTGGGAAAGCTGGATGTTGAATAAAGGAGAGAGGAGAAGAATTGATGTTTTGAATTTTGGTGCTGGAGATGAATATTGAATCTATCATGGACTGCCAAAAGAACCAACAGATCTGTCCTAGAAGGAGTTCAACCAGGGTGCTCTTTGGAAGCAAGGATGACTAGAGTACATTTTATGTATTTTGGACATATAGTGAGGAGGGACCAATCCCTGGAGAAGGACATCATGTTTGGGAGAGTGGCAGGTCAGTGGGAAAAAAAAGGAAGACCCTCAACTAGATGGATTGACACTAGACAGATTGGCACAGTGGCTGCAACAATGAGCTTACAAATAAAAAATATTGTGTGCCTAGCACAGAATCAGGGAGTGTTTCATTCTGTTGTACATAGGATCACTATGAATCTGAACTGACTCGATGGCACCTAACAACATAAACAAGCAAAAATGAATGGTTGAAGTGAGATGGGAATAGGAGGGAAAAACCAGGATTATTTTGTTATTATAAGATCCACTACCTGTGGAGAGGTGCAGTGTCATTTGAAAGAGGACTTGGATTAGTCATTACAAACCCTAACACAATACACTAAGAAAGAAGAGAAAATGGGATCATAAAACATGCTCAGTTAAAACCATGAATGCCTGAAAACATCAGTGAATAACTTTCAGAAATCACAGTGCATGTCTTTGTCCTCATCATGTTCTTGGCCTCAGACATCATACTTCTCACAGTTGGCTTTTGCACCCTGTCTTGCTTACAGTCTTCCTTTGCATTCTGATTCACAGACCTTGGCTACTCCAGGGACCTCCATGGGCTGGCTCCCATTCCTGCTAGAAAGGATGACTCACTGAGAATTGCTGTGAGGTTAAAAATGAATGTGTGAATGAATGAACAAATGCCCATATCACTGTCCTCATTTACACCTGGGAAAATGATGTCTTTGGTGCATGTGTTAGGCAGGTCAGACAAGGATTCAATCCAGAGCCTCTCTCTCCCCTTGTCTCACCTTCCCCATCCCATCCTCTTGCCTCTGATGGTCCCACAGAACTCCTGGGACCCAGAGACTAAGCCTAACCTCCTTCCCTGGCCACCACCGCTTCTAAACATGGAGTTTGTCTTCTGCTCACATTGGTTTTGCTCCATGTTCCCACTTCTTTCTTCTTCCTTGGTATTTCCATAGGTGAGATGAGAACTTACTTTTGTTTCAGGACTCTCTCTAGTGATCCATTTGGGGAAAGAGACAAGATCAATAGAAAAGAACCAAAGGCCTGCTTCCTGCCTGCTCTGGGGCTGGGATGTGTTACAAAGGTTCTTGAATCTCCCAACATTTTCACTGTCCTTATCTCTGGATGGTGTTCCTGGCCGCTCGATTCTCAGTTCCTAGAATTTCTATGAGAATTTTCTTCTCTTCCCCCAGGATGAGCATTCATAAACCTCCCCTCTCTAGGTCATGGTGAACATTTCTGCCATGAGGTCCACTTAGAAGGTAAAAAGATTGCTGAATCGCTGGGCATTTTCTAAGTGACACGTTATTTTTAAAACAATTCCATGCAATAGTTCTGACAAGATAAAAAGAAAGTTCACTGCAGGAAAAGTTTCCATCTTAAACAGAACTGGAACCCAAGGATATATAGAAAAATATTATCATAAAAAGACAAGTAAATGGTAGAGAAGTCTTTGATGGAAGGGTTAGGATGGGGGGGGGGAACATACAAGAGGGTAAAGGGGAACCTGTATGAATAATGTACATCAAAATGCATATATGGAAGTGTCACAATGAAAAGCATGTCAGAATGAATCACATTAAGGTGTACATTAAAAATTTCCAAAAAAAAAAAAATCCCTCCAGACCAAATTAAAATCGGTTGTAACCTAATTATTTCTTCTGAATAACATTTTTTAATTTCTCATAAACTAACCTTCATTGGGTGGAAGAAAAAAATGTTTGAACTATTCTATTGGCAAACCAAGCGCAGGCTCACCGCAGACATTCAAATAGCCTCTGTCGTCTACTTAGGCTCTTCCCATTTGACCCAGCTAATTCTTACACTTATAGATGCTGCCTCTTCATTGCTTCCAGGTTAGTGGAGATTTGGTTGTGTGGAGAGTATGTGGCTAGGTGATCTTGTGGTTGTTAAGGAACTTGGTCCACTCAGTGTTCTCTGGGTTTTGCTACCAGTTAGGGCCTAGACATGTCTCCCAAACATGTCTAAGCCCTAATTCTGTGAATATGTTACATTACGTGACAAAAGGGACACTACTCAAAATGTTACATTACATGACAGGGAATGTTATATTACATGACAAAAGGGACATTGCAGATGTAATTAAGGTTATGGATTTCACATTATATTCTTGATTATTTGGTAAACTCACTCTAATCACATGAGCCTAAGAACTTTCTCTAACCAGAGTAAAAGAAATACAGCAAAGAAAGTCAGAGAGATGCAAAGCCCGAGATAGACTCAACATCTATTGCTGGAGAAGGGCATGTGGAGGCATGAGAAAGGAATGAAGGCAGCCTCTAGAAGCAAGGACTGGGGTAGCCTGCAAGTCCTACAACCACAAGGAACTGAATTTGGCCAGCGATCTGAACAAGGTTGAGAGTGGATTGATTGCCAGTTTCTCCAGGAAGGAAGATGTTTCTGCTGGCACCTGCATGGTGGCCTCTTGAAACCCTAAGAAGAGGACTCAGCTGATAAATGCTGCATGCAGAATTCCAATCAAAAGAAGATGAAATCACACATGGATTATTTTTAAGCACTGAGTTCATGATAATTTGGTATAGAAGTGGTAGAAAACTAGTAAGACACCTCCAATTGAGTAGTCTGTTCCACAGCCTGGGGCCATCCTGAATGCTGGGTCCAGTGTGGCCTTTCACAGAGAGGTTTTGACACCCACCATGGCAGTCCATGATCATGGCTCCTTTCTCCTTGTCATGCTACAACCCTAAAGTTCTTCAAAGCCCCTAGATGTATGGGCAGGAAGTCAGTTCAGGAACATACCAGAGAGAAAAAGCATGATTCCTGTTTCAGTAATTGTCACTCCACTACCTAGGTAATCTCCATATATATTGGTATGTTTGGTGCCATGAAAAAATTAATAGCAGAAACATTTAGAAAGAAAATGGTGTGTGTGTGTGAATGCATATGGGTATGTGTTTGTCCTGGGGTGAGGGTAAGCATGCAGAGATGTTACAGTAAGCTTGCCAATGGAATTGACTTTAAGACAAGACCCAATTTTATTTTTATTTTAATTCTTAAAATTTAATTACTTTTATTTTATTTTATTATTAATTTTGTCTTTTTATTTTTTGCATTAGTGGGGGATTGAAACCAGGGCTCTCCACTGTTGGGCTGCACCCCCAGCACCATTTTTAGTTTTTATTTTGAGACACGGCCTTGCTAACTTGTACAGGCTGCTTCTGGTCTTTAACTCGAGATTCTCCTGCCTCCATCTCCTGAGTCACTGAGATTATAGGCTTGTCCCACCACATTGGGCCCAATTTTATTTTATTTTATTTTTCAGGTGTAAGGCTGGAACCCAGAGCCTTATGTGAGCACTTCTCCACTGAGCTATATCCCCAGCCTAGAGACCTCAGTCATGAGACCTAAGAGCAGAGAGAGCTGAGGAAGAGGGAGAGAGCTGAGGGGATGGGACTACGTGGGTCCCAGCCTGGAAGTGAGTGCAAAGCACAATTGGGCCCTGGAGAGTAGTCATGCCCTGGAACTGCATGAGAGCTCGTGGACATTACTTGGGGAAGCATTTGACACCAGTCAAGCGTGTGTGGCTGAAAAGCGATCAGCCATGTTTCAGAGCAATGACTCTGATGACACAGTTAGAATGGAGCTGAGGAGCAGGGTAGGGGAGAATAGCTATCTTCAGAGGCCAGTGTGCCAGGAGAGTTTGTCTCTGGCCAGGTGATGATGGCTGTGAGTGCTCTGTGACTGTTCTTCTGGCCCACCGTGGCTCAGGCTTTTGCCCTCCTACTGAGGGGCTGGGCTGCCTCCTCTAAAGCTGCAGTCAGACCTTGAGGAACACGAGGGCTCAGGTTTTGCTTCCCTTCCTCCATGGAAAAGGCAGCCCAAGAGCAGAAGAGAAAAAGGAGAAAGAGCCCAAATCCTCCTCCACCTCATCTCCCTTCAACTGAATCTTCACGCTTGTGGGTTGATGTTTTGGCTCACCTAAATGCTGGGAAAATTTTACACGGCCATACAGTGTGCATTTTCCACCTCACTTTGTGAGCTCCGTGAGATGGCTTTCTGTGTTGCTGTAGCACCCTTGCCGGGTCATTTCTAATGCCTGCCTCATGTTGTCCTTGGGAAAGGCTCCATAGTTTTACTGAGCTGCTCTCTTTCTGTCAAACATGTTGTCCCTCCCAGGATTTTTGCCCTTACACGTAACACATCTAGAGTATATTAGTGTGTGTGTGTGTGTGTGTGTGTGTGTGTGTGTGTGTTGTGTGTGTGCTCTTTTCTTAGGATAGATTTTTTCAGTGTTTTTCCCAGGTTAAAGACTAGGAAGTTTTTAGCATCTCATGTCTATCACTCAGTTGCTTGTTTTTGTTTGGTGCTATTGAGTTGGGTCTGACTCACAGCCACACTATGTTTAACAGAACAAAACACTACCCAACACTGATCTTTTTTTTTAATGTTTGAGACCATTGTTGTAGCCACTATGTTTCTTCTCATTTTGAGTAGTGCCACATCAGCAAAAGGACTTCTCAGGAGCTCTACACCAGTCTCATCATTAAGATGACCTCTACTTTAAGGAGGTAACTCTGCCCTAGTTGTCTTTTGAGTGACTTCCAGCCTGGAGGGCTCATTTTCCAGCACTGTGTTTGACAGTGCTTCTCTGCTGTTTACAGGGTTTTCAATGACTCATTGTTTCAGTAGTAGGCTGCCGAATCCTCCCTAGTCTGTCTTAGTCAGGAAACTTAATTGACCCTTCTCCATCATGAGTGGCTCTGCTGGTATGTGAGATACCTGTGGCATTGCTTTCAGCATCACAGCAATCTGCAAGCCCCCACAGCACAACAAGCTGACAGACATGTGGGGGCTGCCTTGTATAGAAGGTGCTTATTGTGAAAGTGAGTCTGATTGCCCATCCTCAGGGATCACTGGGGATCTTGAAGCATACTTAGCCACTACTGAGCATTCACCATAAATTACACACTTTTTGTTCCTTAGCTCACCAAGAACCTTTACAATAACCCCCTGAGTCATTGTATCACTCGGGTCCTGTTTCATGCAGGGAGCTTGTGAAGTGCTTTACATTGTTAATCTCATTCATTCATCAAAAGAACTCAGTGGGGAAGGTGGTATTTCTCCATTTTATAGCTTAGAAAAACTGAGTACAAGGTTGTTAAATAACTTCTCAAATTATTGTTGTTAGGTGCCGCCGAGTTGGTATCCAACTCATAGAGACCCTCATAGGGTTTTCAATGGCTGACTGTTTCGGGATTGCCTTGGGAGTGGATTGCCACATCCTTCTCCCATTTTTGTGGTGCTGGGAATTGAACTCGGGACCTCAGAGACTACAGCGCAGTGCTCTACCAACTGAGCTAAATCCCAGCCCAACTTCTCAAATAGAAGATATAAATAACAGGGCTTGTATTTGAACCCTGGGCTAACTAACTTCAATAGCCCCCAATCTTTACTTCCACAATGCTAAGCAACACACTTTCCCTTTCTTCCTATCACAGGGCTCATATTTGCAGAGGTTAAAAGATAGAAGCAGTAAAAACATTCTGAAAATTGAAAAGTAGAGGATGTATAAGGAGCCCTGAGTACCAATCACAACTCCTTTTGACAAGTCATGAATCCTATATGTCGCCCGGCTTGGATCAAGAGGTGCCAGGGCCACTGCTGTCTATAAATTCTATTCAGAGAGTAAATGAGTAAACCCCAGGGAGGCCCATGCACCTGGACTGCAGACAATTTCAGCAGCATCTACGTGGAAGGCTTAGGCATCCCTTGGAGCCCTGACAGGCTGGCCTCCTGGCTTATTGCAGATGACAAGGCGCAAGGATATCGGTTAGCATGGGGAACCTCCAGTCTCAGAGGCTGGCAGAGAGCTGTAGCTGTGGTGAGTCTGTGGGCGAAAAGGAACATGAGCATTTTTAGCTCGGGTAGGAACGGTGTGAAAATAGCTAGTGTGTGTAATCACGTCGTGATTGGGGTTTGCACCAGATTCAGACTTTGGAAGATGCAGAGGGTGCTATGTGATCCATCTGCTGCTGTTTGGCTTGCCTCGAAAAAAAATAGGCACAGAAGGCAAGGGAAGGGAAAACCATAGGGACCTGTGATAAATAACCTCCTGTTACTGTTTTGCTGGATGTCACGGCACTTTGGGGAAAAAACAGGCTCTCAGGAAAACAGAGTAGGTTTGTAGTAAGCCAAGCTTGTTTGCTTATATTCTGTCCTCCTGCTTGGTGTGTGTTTACTGTTTGTCTCTCCAGTGCACTTGAGGGACAGGGTCGTCTTGTCTCCCTCAATCCAGTGACTTCAACAAGGTGATGTGTATTCTATGACAGTCACATTACAAGGATTATCCAGGGAGGTAAAGAGGCTATAACATTCCAGGCAACGGCCTATGGAAGGCACAGTTTGCTTGAGGTATTGCATGCAGGTTTCGAACCAATGAAAAATTGGGTCCAGGCATGGGTGCAAGTTCAATATGTTAAAATTTAGAGGCTTTGGGTTCAAATCCTATGCGTAGATAACAGGGCTTCAAACAAAAACCAATCCCAAGCACTGAATCCATTCCAGGTCAAGCATTGTTTTAAAAATAAGTCTGAACCCAAATCCAGTGAAAAATTTTGTTTGCTTTCAGCTATTAACATTTTTGTATCATTAGCTATTTAGAAATTAGAAAATATTTAAAAGAAATTGTCCGTCTATACATAGGATTAACATTTTAAACCTGAACCTAAACTGAGTCTAATCCCTTTAAATTTAATATACTGAAACTGTACCTAACCTGAGCCCAATTTTTCATGGGTTTAGAGACCCAATTGAAAGCTCTTTGGGGGAGTATACAACATGCAGCTCTGCGGGGCGGGGGGGGAGTCTGCGATAAGTGGGCATGGGAAATGAGAAAGAAGATGCACTGAGAAGAGAAGTGGTCTGTGGGGGGAATTTGAAGTCATGCTCAGGATCTTTGACCCCACACTGCTGGTCATCCAGTGCCATTACCTAGAATTATTACCTGGAAGAACTGTGCATCAGGAGGTGAGCCTGAAGCCCAGAGGCCTCCCTTCTAAGCATTTTGTGACATTTATTTCATCTGTCTGTGCCTCAGTTTTCCTATCTTTAGCTGAGTACATTAGTTATTTGTTTTACAGGATTTTTCTGGCACATTAGAAAGCAGTTCAAAGGTGTGAAAGCACCCAGCAAGGTTCCTGGCACCTAAAATATGAGCATCTTCTCTGGGCTTTCGGTTGGTGTCCACGAAATTTGAATCGAATATACTTTTGTTAAACAAATTATGAACAAATTCAAGATTGCCATGATAATTCAGAAAAGATAATGTGGACAAATTTTTTATCACTGAAGAATAGGGGGACTGGGGTTTAGCTTAGTTGGTAGAGTGCTGCTCTGAGCCCTCAGAGGCCCTAGGTTCAATCCAGGTAGAAGGACCTGGCAGCCCACTCCCTAAACAATCAGCCACTGAAAATCCTACGAATAGCAGAGAAGCACTGACACAGTGCTGGGCATGGCCCAGTGTCCGGGAGTGTTTCATTCTGTTGTACACAGGGTCACTATGAGTCAGACTCAACTTGACAGTATGTAACAACAACAGCAACAACAAGAAAAGGGAAGAGGAGGGAAGGTGAGGGAAGATAAAGTGGAGGAGCAGAAGGAAGGAGAGAAAGAAGTGAAAGGCAGACAGCTGCTGGCAAGTACTATTAATTCAATCCATGGCAGCACTTTGTCTGGCTCTGTGCTGAGAGACCTGGCTAAGTGAGACCCCATCAAGCAGGTGTCCTTTGTGATGGGACCTGAGAGGACAAGTCAGAGCCTCTGTCTCGGGGTCTCGTGTTCATTCTTCTTCTCTGTCCCCCTGAGTCAGGGCGCAATAATTCTTTCTAAGCTGGCTTTGAACATGCAGTTAATTTAGATCTATTGAGTTTATAGGGATTACCTTGCTTCCTTTGTAGTAAATAAAGCTATAAACAGCTGGTGAAATTGATTAATGGCTCCAGGCGAGCTGCAGCATTTGATCAATGACAAAAGCTGTTCAGTGGGCAAGGCTAGGGAAGAGTAGAGCCCAGGGCCCGGAGCACCTGCAGAAGCTCCTGCAGCAGCAGAGTGGCCCTTGGCAGGAGCTGCGCTCAGTCCCGGGCACCACCTACCCGCCTGGACAAGAGCCTCAGGCATCTTTTTATTTCTTCTTCAGCTTTGGAAAATTGTTTGAATCTCTATTTAAAAAAAAAAAAAAAACATAAAAGTGTCAATGCTTAGAAAATCAGGGGGAAATGCAAGTAGATAAATAAAAATAAGAAGACCATGTCTAATCCAAGACAAAGTAACTTCCCTCTGTTTGTGTGTGGTCATGGGTCAACAAGTGTGTGTGCCACGTTTGCATTTTCATTTTGCTTCCTGACTGCCCATGTTCTGCAGGCAGGCAGAGAGAGTGTCGCAAGTGGTAAATGTGGCTGTGCTGTGCAATACCTGGACCCTTGCAAAGCTTCTGCAGGCCCCGCAAGATCAAGCTTCAAATCCTCAGCAGGCCTGTCAAGCGCAGCTCTGCTCTGCTCCGTGCCTTTACCTGCTGGCAATTTCCTCCTTTCTTATCAGATTCTGCTACTAGTTTCTCCAGCGTCCCCTCAGCTTTCTCTCAGGGCTGGGTTTCGGTTCCACTTTCTTCTTTGTTTTAAACTCTCTCCCCTGCTCATTGCTCTATGATTCCAGCACATCCCATGCATGTCAAAGAACTCTTCTTTGCAACCATGTGGACCAAATTCTTCTCATTAAACTCTATCACAGACACTATGTACATTTCCACTTCTGCTTCCCTACCATTGGTGTAGTTCTGGGGGTTTTGTCCCATGTCTTCCTTTTCCATACCCTGCCCGCTCCCTTGGTGGGGAACATCTATTTATTCACCACTGTGTGTGCAGTGGGGGCTGAGTACCTGCGTCATTATCGACTCTTCATTATAAAGGTGCAGTTTTATGTTTTATCCTTTTAAGGTGACTTCCTCAATATTAGACTATAATGATGTATTTGATTGGTTGCTAACTCTTCCCTCCAATGTACATCTTATTCTATCATCCCCTAGTAATTGGGCAATGGAGTTTTGTTGTAAACAAAACTTTCAAACTTCTTGTGGCTGACACATTTAAAAATTATTTACAGGAAATGGGTCAAATTGAGTGGAGTATTTTCTTTGTTAAACAGAGCCATAGTCATCGAGGTACTTGTTACACAGCATGCTGAGAGTTCTTGCTTGTAGGTGGTACCTATATCATTTGGGTGGGGCCAGGCAAGTTTGGGAACATGGCAGGAAGGATATCAAGTGGAGTGATTCTCTATGGTTCTCTAAATCCAGATTCCAAAATGCAAAGGGCCTGGCTGCCCACTCCAGAAACAAATCAGCCATTGAAGACCCTATGAATAGCAGAGAAGTACTGATGAAGATCAAAGATCATAGCCTTCAATATGGGTTACGACTAAACATCAACAAAACAAAAATCCTTACAACTGGGTCAGCACGCAACTTCACATTAAATGGAGAAAAGATTGAGGTTGTCCAAGATTTTACTTTGCTTGGCTCTATAATCAACACCTGTGGAAGCAGCAGTCAAGAAATCCAAAGACGCATTGC